>CALYDF020003081.1:0-15647 GCA_944474145.2 Dicrocoelium dendriticum
TAGCCAGACAACCAATATGAGGCGGACGTGAAGGATCCCATTACTGGATTTGGATTGGCCGATATTTGTATGAGTGGTTCAGCGTTTGTTTAAACGAAGCAAGGGAGGAATCTCATCGACTCAGCAAATCGTTAGTTATGGACTTGAACCTGCAATTTATATCGAGGATTTTGGCTTCTTAAATATGCTTTTATTCTCGCACAGCCGTCTTTGCCGAATAGGTGCTTTTCATTGAAGGACTGAGTTCTGCAACATGGTGTCAGAGAAGACAAAGACGAACCCACCGGCGGCGCGCGGATGCTGTTTGCATCACCAGCATCTATTCAGATACCTGCTCCACTGAACATGGATGAACGGAACTTGGCGTCTATACAAGAGCAGGTGGGAGGATTTCTGCACCTTAGTACGTTTGGACGAACAACCGATGACGTATCGTTTGGCCATTTTTCGTCACGCAGCTGGGGATGAGGCGCGTGTATGCTAGATACATTACACTACGACAAAGCGAAGGTCCCAATAATTTGGACACGGCCATTGGAAACTTCAGTACATATTGTGAAGGTCAAAGCAACGAGACCTACCAACGATATCTAATATTTACGCGCAACAGAGTCCCAAAAGAAGCAATCGACGCGAACATCATTGAAATGAAGATTTTGGCCCGAGTCTGAAATTTATGTAAATGCCTGGGCGACAGTCTCGTACGCGATCGGATCGTTCTAGGAATCAATGGTGAAAGTACGACAAAACGGCTTTTGCGATAACGCAAATAATCATTCCAGCAGTCTATTGATATCTGCAACATTGGATCCTCAGCCACCCATCAATACCAACAAATGAAGCTCGCAACAGATGCAGAATTGTGTGCCGTTTCCGGAGTCGAAGCAGTGAAGCCTACTACCGTCAGATAGGAGACCTGCAAATTTTGCGCCATGCGACATCCGAACACCCGCTAACAGTGTCCGGCTTGGGGACGGAAATGTTTCAGATGTGGAAAAAGGAACCACTTTGCTTGTTGCTGCCAATAGACTAGTGTGAGTGCGGCTGTTCTTGACAAGTCCCCCGCAGATGTAGAACATTCAATCGGTAACGTTTCTCGTAGAGTACCTCAAAAATTTGTCTAAGCAAGTTTTCTTCGATGACAAACCCATTACGATTCTAGTTAGACACAGGTGCTACTGTCAACATTCTACCAAGGAAGCACTGTCCCGGAGTGTGTATTCGATCCGATCAAGCTTGCCTGCATATGCGGAATGGTTCCAAAATTTATGCGAAGGGCTCAGCTACCATCAAGGTCGTTAACCCAAGAGACTCAGCCTCATATCAACTGGAGTTTGTGATCGTGGAGGAGGAGCTCACACCGATTCTCGGCATTGATTCGATTCAGTCTCTCGGTTTTGTTGTTATTAAACATGATGGTTCAGTGCGTTTTTCAGGGAGAAAACGATATTAGTGGCCAGTATTCGGCCGTGTTTAATCCAGCTTTGGGACAATTTGTCCTTAGATGCTTTGATACGACAGACAGCGCTACCAGCTAGGGGAGTTCCATTTGCACTGCGTGACAGGTTCGCCGTTAAATTGAGTAAATTATTGAGGGGTGTGCGATTGTCAAATTCGACAAGCCAACCGACTGGGTTATTCAAGTCGCAAACATTAGGAAGAAGATGGGCGAACTGCTTGTGTGTATTGAACCAAAACCGTTGAAGGAGGCATTGCGTAGAGATCATTATGTGCTACATACCTTAGAAGAAATTATGCCGCGTTTGGCCAAAGCCAAGTGTTTCACGAAGGTAGACCTCTCTTCGACAATCTGGCATGCAATTTTTGCTGATGGATCCAGTTTCCTTACTACCTTTGTAACACCGTTCATGCGTTATTGTTGACTGTGTTGACCGTTTGGCTTGAAGGTCTCGAGTCAAATTTTTCTAAAGCGATTGGTGCAAGCGGTAGACGCTTTAGTTGAGATAACATACATGGCAAACGATGTTTTGATTTATGGCTTGACAGAAGAATAGCATGACGCTAATCTCCACCGTTTCTTACAGCGTTGTGTGCAGAAGAACATCAAGCTTAAATATGGAACAATTGAACTTCGGATAGACGAGGTGATTTTCTATGCGTATTTGCTAGAAACACAAAGGGTCCGGGTCAATCGAGGAAAAATTAAGGAAAATCGAGAGGTACGGCATCCTAATGACGGGAAGTGCATTCATCGGTTAAACGGTATGGTGAAATACTTGAGCCGTTTTCTGCCAAAGCTCACTGATATCATAAAGCAGAGCAGGAAGTTAACTCCCAAGGGAGTAAAGTGAAGCTGGGGAAGAGGAACAGGAAACCGTATTCGAACTATTTAGTGCTTCATCAACAACGTGCTTGTACTTGAGTATTATGGTCCATAGCAGCCTTTGGAGGTACAGTATGACAATAGCCAAAACGGAGTAGGTGTTGTTCTCTTACAAAGTGGAAAACCATTGGATTTCCGTACTCGAGCACTCACCGTGACAGAGAAGCGCTATGCGCAGATTGTGCAGCAGGTGCTTGCAGTAGTCCATGCCATGGAGCGTTTTCACGAGTGCACTTTCGGAAGAAAGACCAAGTTGTATACCGACCACAAAGCATTTGTGTCAATAGCTAGGAAACCACTGCACGTCGTTCCTCGTTGCCTTCAGCGTATGCTTATCAGGCTTCAAAACTACTACGTGGATATTGTGTATACGCCTGGTGCACAGATTTTCTTCGTGTATACGTTGTCAAGAGCTCATCTGCCAGTACCCGATCATAATCCGGAGGAGGTCGAAGCACTAAACGTAGTACGGCACCTGGCAGTGACAGAGGACCGCCTAAAGAAAATAATGCGCCACACAGAGGAAGATACAACGCTGTCAGCTTTGCCAGGCGTTATTCTAGATGGGTGGCCAGAGACAAAGAAGCAGTTGCCAAAGGAACAAATACCCGATTTTAATTTTCGGGAAGAAATCTTTGTCTCTGATGGTTTGTTGTTCAAGAGAAGCCGGATTCTGATTCCATCATCGCTCCGACAAGAAATGCTGAAATACGTCCAACGCGCTCAGCTTGGTGCCAACTATACCATTAACCGAGCAAGAGAAGTGATTTTTGACTAGGAATGACGGGTCAACTAAGAGCCCGTGTATCCTTCACATGAACCAATGGACCAATTATGCTGAATGATTTCCCTGACCGACGGTGACAGAAGGTGTCGGTGGGTTTATTCAGTGCTAAAAGAAAAGATTACTACCCACGGTGCTTTAATATATCGATTATTTTGAAGTCGATCTACTCACCTCTACGACCACAGAGGCAGTATTCAACAATCTTAGATGTAATTTCGCGCGACGCAGTATACTGGAGGAGCTGGTCTCCAACAATGGTCTCAGTATACCAATAGTGCGTTCCGAGCTTTCGCAACCAATTGGAAATTCGTGCATCAGCAAATCAGCCCATATCACGGTCAATCGTATGGAAAGGCGGAGTCGGCAGTGAAGCAGGCCAAGCGAATGTTCTCAAAGGCCAGAGTAATTGGCGAGGACCCATACCTCAAGCTACTGAAGAATTGCAACACTGCTTCAACGAATGTCGGTTTAAGCCCAGTGCAGCGCCTACACAACCAAAGGACCAGAACTCTGATACCGGCACCTGGCACACTGTTACGCCCAGTTTCGCCACAGCAGGAAAGATTACAGAACAATATGAGATGAAGAATGATCAATCAGAAACGGTATTATTACTGTGGTGCACGTGTACTACCTGAGCTATCAGTGGGGGAGAAAGTGTTGGTTCAATCATTACCCGATGGTAAGAGCGGTGGAAGAAAGTTATGATGAATGCGAGGGTCGGTTCCAGATCATAGGAAATAAACTTTGAAGGGAAAACGTTCAGATGAAATCGAGTGCATTTGAGACTACACCGGAGATAACAATGTGGTTTTGGGAGTGGAGTGGCAGGTGGCATGGAGCAACGAGACCCCGGCAGCGGATGCAGCGAAGACGACGTGGAGTAGCAAGGTTTACGTGTTGGATAGTAATATGAAGGCGCACGAACAATAAAAAGCGAGGATGCGATGGTAGTATCATATCTGAGTGAGCAGATAGACGAACCAACCAAGCCAAACAGCTAATGGGAGGCGGACGTGAATGATTCGTTTACTGGACTCGGATTGGTCGATATTCTTGTGAGCGATTCACAGTTTGTTTAACTGAAGCAAGGGAGGAACCTCATTGACTTGGAAATAGCATCGATTCTCATTTGCTAGTCTGTAGGTTGTCCTATGTGACGGTAAATAAGCTGACTGCGCGGCTGGTAAACTGCGGGTTGTGCAGCCCCTGTGCAGGCATGAGTATCATCCGGACTGGTAAGCATTAAAGACACGAACATACAGACCTCCATCATGGGGTTATGATACATCTCCCAAAGGTTTAGTGTGTTTGACCTTAAGTTGTACAAACTAACTACCTGTGACGAAATGGCTCATCGTAGATCGCCGGCAGCTTTGACTAACTTTCTCACCATTCTCATCTCCCGCAAAGATGTTTTGCCAGAAATGGCTAACCTTTGGAAAACAAAGGAAAATACAGATTTTTTGTAAAGGAGACAAAACCAAGTAAACTTGTAAATAGTGTAGTGAGATACCAAGGCATTGCGTTCGACACGAACTAGGGGTAAAAGAATTGCGGTTATCGAGATGGCGGAAGGAACTTAACAACCTTAAGGTCAAAGTGTTATTTCAACTGGCACATTGGAGTTTGTAAGATCCCAGGTGGTTCATTGCGCAAGGTCATCACACCAAACCTCTGTCTGCTACGTCAATAGGAGTGCTCTGATGTTGGGGCTCTACCCCAGGTCAGTCCGAAAACGCCCATCAGACTGGCCGATTGAGACAGCTAGCCAGACATACGATAACTACACAACATCTACTCTGTCTACGCAGTCGTTGCTATGAAAATTTTGGACGCATCAGCAGTCAGCATTTGGACTGCGGATGGCAAACCCTACCTAAAGATTTCGAAATTATGCAAGTCGATTTCATGCCCCATGTCCTCATATATGTGTAGAGTGAGTCATAAAAAATGCACCAGTGTCGAACATACCATTTGACCTTTCTGCTAAATCACCTTGATTATTTCTTTGTTTAGTACTGTACGGATGGCCTCTGAAGTTCCACCTTGATAACGACAGCTAGCACAAGTAGCTGATCAGACCAATGCTGTCACAACAATTCGCACTTCGAAGCTGCAAATCACATGCCGAAGCGTGCAGCGTTACACGCTAGTCGATTCAGGTTTCTTACATAGCCCCTGGGTCAAACCCAAAGGGGGTACAGTCATCCTCGTATCCAACGTTTTCCGTTAGTCATCTGGCAGAACTATAAGTACCATACCTAGGTCCATCCCTGATATATCAGAGTAAAATCCATCACTGCCACTAAGCTGCTTGGGGCACTGTGTAGGGAGCTGCTCGTAATTGGTTCTTATGTGCATATTATGACACCGCAATGCATTAAGACAGATGACTAGCTTTGGACCAAAGTTGAGGTCACTCAGATGGTTTTGATATCTGATAGAGCAATCGGAGTTTCGATGCTTGTACTCTGGACGATGCCGCCAGCGCAGTATATTAGGGTTGCTTCTGCGTGGGCTATTATTGGGCTGCTGTAAGTAAGTTTATGTGGAGGTAGGACTCTAACTATATCGATCGATTTCTTGTAATGGTGTCATCCAGATACTTCGGTGTATCTATTGACTCTGACAAGTCCAAGTATTGTGATAACTTGATTAGCTATTTAAATTGCTGTTTTGATATTTACTGTCCTTGAAGATCACTCAACGTCCGCGCAGACAGGTTCGCCTCCTCCACTTGAAGATGCTGGGGTCGAATTATGAAGAGTAGTTTTTAAGAAAAAGACGGCTTCTCAGTGAGGTTTGTCGCTGTTCGAACCATAGAAGGGCTAGAGGTCTCCATCAAGCGTACATCAGGAAACTTATTGGAAACGGCAGCAACGCACCGGTACCAAGAAAATCGTCGAAAAATACCGGCATGTAGCTTGCTACTCTGTTGTCCGCAATCTTCAAGAGAAATTCATTCCTAAAATGACACTATCCAAAACCCGCTTGAAAGACCCCCTTTAAAAAACTGTAGTTCAAAATCTAGTTTACCTTTGTTCATAAACACACAATAACCTACCGTCACTCCAGAACCCGATTATTCGCTGTCAGACACCTGTGACTGTCTTGATCCGCAGATACACTGAACCTGCCCGAGCGCTGGTAGCTCGTCCTAACAGTGTCGTCTCACGATTTTGCATTCCGATGTTCTTATTTGAAATTATAAAGGGAAGTTCATGTATAAAATTAGGTTCTCAAATTTCCCACTTCGTGCTGAAAGTGTAAATTCTGAACAGCGATTATTTGAAACTAACTGGGCGTATACAAGTTACCATGTAAATATCGCTGATAAATCATCTTGCCACACTTCATTGCATGGGTAAGTTCATTAGTTAAGCTTTCTGTTTTCATTATGTCCATCCTACGGGACATGTCAAGCCTAATCTACTTGACCCGTTATATACCTCTGTCTGCAATCTGCGACTGTGGACTACTTGTTCACAGGCCGTTGGGTAGGAAATTGAATGTCATCGACCTCCGGGAATTGTGAGCTTTGCAGCTACAGCTACCGTAGGAAGAAACTGAGGTGTTGCTCGTCTATCTGCTGTGTGGGCAAAGTACCTTTCCTGGAGAATAGGCAGTGAAATATACAGACGAAGATGCTGAGCAACAATGAGTGAACATGCTACAAAACTGGGTACGGGATATGAATTCAGTTGATGCGCACTGACTTGCGTGTCAGTGGATCCAAAATTCCGACATCCCGGTCGCAGTATCTCATTTGATTCAGGGACCATCAAGTCGGTGTACTGCATCCACCATGAAGGTATGCGACGCTTGTTGTCACAAACCAGGGCACATTCGCGTTGTAACAAAATGACCACAGTTGTATTTCAGCAGACGGCCGCTCAAGACCACTAACTATAAACCAAAGCGGCCACCTTCCAATCTGTATTTCTGTTGTGCACGCGCCTTTTGTCGCTCCACTCGCAAGCCTGCCACACCGCCCCTGTCATTCACAGCCATGCCCCTGTGACGGCCACCCTATCCGGACCCAGTAAGGTCATGTGCGCGAGGGTGGGTGGGTCGTCCAAAACCCTAGGGTGCGCCAGCGTAAAACTAGCCATAAGATCCCTAATGGGCTGTCGCATTATTTTGTTCACAGCCCCCCTACCCACCAACTTGTGCTCTACGCTAGTCAAATCTTTACGTATATGGTAGTCCAATTATACCAGTCGCATCACGTGTTCGGACAACCTTGTGCCCCTGAGCGTCATATTATGCATTGTTGTTGAATGCAGGCTAGGCTGCCCACGCGTCAACACCACACCATGAACTCATATATTCATACAAAGTTTATTACATCTATCGTCATTGGCTGCTTTGGGCTACCTCAATACCAAGGTCACTGTGGGCGATTGGTGTCTCGAAGTGATACTGGATGCAATTCACTTGCACTAATAAGCAAGTTCAATCAGCTTAAAGATTCAAATCGAAGCTTTAGGGAATAATTTAATTGCACTATGGATGCAATCAATCAGGAAAAGGTGTAGTCGTGTGTTCTACGTTCTTCTAAGGCTTGTGCGTCAAAGTTTCCCGGTCCTCTGTATGTCGTTCTTCGTTTTCTTGGACTCAGCTTGTCACCTGGCTACGCGCATTTATAGGGTCCATGCTCAGGTTACGTGTAACTCTCGTCTAAGCTAAAGGGAACAAACCCGCAAAATCCGTTACGTGGACTCAAGACACCAGTTGAAATGCCGATCAAATCTGGACCACTGCAAACTAATCATGAATAACTGTACTGTATTATATTGATCTTGAGGGGAAATGATAGTTTGAAAGTGTTTACAATTTAAGATGGTACTTCGGTCAGGGAAATTGTGTGAACGCATTTATTCGCTCACTCAACCTAGCCACTTACGAGAATATACTTGAATAGCTTAAAAACATGTTGCGGGATGACTCAGATGCATTCCCTTTGCTGACTGGTGAACTAGGTCCAGCTAACTTTGTAAAACACCAGATAGATACGGGGATGCTATCCAGATTAAAGTTCGCCCAAAACGAATCCAAGTACAGTCGAAGGTTAAGCTACAAATGCTAATTGACGAAATGTCTGAGAATAAGTTACTGCGGCACTATACCTCACCATGGGCAGTTTCGGTCGTTTTAGTAGGAAAGAATTATGGTGGTTTCCGATTATTTATTGACTATAGGTGATATAATGACGCCATTCGGAAAGATGCAGTCCTTCTTCCACGCATCAATAACTTATTTGGCGTGCTCAGCGGATCGGCTTATTTTAGTTGTCTTAATCTGGCTTCTGGGTATTTGCAATAAGGCGTGGTGATAATTGCCTGGACGAAAACGGCGCTTTTGCTATCGGGTTTTGATGCATTCCAGTCTATACACTTTGGTTTTTCGAACTCAGTGCGACGTTCCAAATGTTTAAGCAAAATTTTAGTATGAACTGTTTCTTGAATCTTATCACAATTTTGCATCAAAGTGAATGTTTACATGTCGCCATTTTGATGCTGTAGGAAAGTTTTTTGCATACTGATTTAGAAGACGGAAAGAATTAACTTACTGACCATCGTTCCATCAGATCCTATCGAGCAGGATTATCCTAGAATTGTGTTGGTGGTGTAATTGCTTACGACAACCAACGCTGCTGTAATTCGGCAGACATACTTTTCACCTAAACAACAAAAAATGTTAGCTATCATTTGGTTGAATGCAAGCCACTGTTACATTGCGGTTTCAGTGCTGTTGTCGTCGGAAACGTATACATATCTCTTGACACACTAGCTTCCCAAGGGAACAAATTTGCTGATAAGTTATCTGCATTGTTACTACCGAAACCTGAAAGCTCAGTCAGTGTGATTGCTGGAGATTTCCATAAAGGTGATCTGACTGACAAAGCGACCTTCCCTAATACAATAGAAGCAAACTTATATGTTATCTGCACAACGAATCTTGACTTCACGCAAAAATGGCTCCACTCAGCAACCCTGACCATTGCATCATAAAAGTATGCCGTCTTATTTACAGTAAGACAAACCACATTTCATTGGCTCATGTACTATTTAAAACTATCAGGCGAGGAGAATGTTTCAAGGCCAACATCACAACACTTTAAACAACGTTCGCCTCCACTGATTTCACTGAATTCAACAACGAAAATTTGTCCCTCCAATGTGAACATCTCAGCGATTATCACAATTTCCGCTTCGAACTTCGCTGCCCAAATGAAACCATTTATTTAAGTACAGACCGGTTCTCCTTCTCGTTACTCAAAATACTTAGAAGGAGGAAAGAAGGTATATTTAATTGAAAAGTGCCCAATCGTGTCAAATTACTTTCTTCATCCGAAAAATTAGATTATACGATTTAATGTCCAGTATAGTTATGCCATTTTAGCCAAAAACAACAGCAACTGCAGTGACCTGTGGCAGCTTTTGAAAAACTGTATGGAAAAGGCCCCAGCAAACATTTAGGAGCTGTCGATATCGATAAACGCAATTTTGAATTCCGACCTACTCCTGGAAATGCCTGCCCTCTGCCTTCGTTTCGCGCGCTATCACCATCCGCAGTTGGTCCAATATTTGCATTCTAACACCTCCAGGTCTAACAGGAACACAAGAGACTGAATGTGAGGAAGGCCGGAGGACCTGATGCTTTATCACTAATTGTTTTAAAGTAGTGCGCCGAATCCAACACCTTACCCCAACATATTTGTTTAATTGTTGCCTACATAGTGGCACTATTCCTTACATTTAGGGACCCTTCAGGATAACGTCAGTCCCAAAATAGCTCAGAAATTCCGTCTCAAGGCTTGTACAACTACGATTCCGAAACTCGCAGGATGACTGCTTATTCCTTTGGTTTCTACAAGCAATCAAGCTGTTGATGCCTCTCAGTTTTCTTATAAGCCCAAACGCTGCAATTTGGATGCAGTGGCGTATAGCGTTCATTAATCGCATCCGCGTTAGATGCTAAATGTAAGGCAGTAAGCCTGCTTTTCCTGGATTATTCCAACGCTGTTGGGAGTGTGGACAGATTACAATTACCTAACCTATTTTTAACAACCGGCAACCAACCTGCGGTGTTTAATCCAATTGAAAATTATTTTACAAATCGCTCGCAATTCACCCAAATGAAAGGCAAGAAGCGTTTAACTATTGGTAAGGAATGGGTCTTTTCCAGGGGAAATCATCACTCCTCTGTTGTTTTCTCTTTACGTCTAGATTTTTTATGTAAATACGCCGACGACGTTTTTCTAGGCAGCGTATTTCTCACCCATGAGTAATTATCTGCGCTTCAAAAGGAGTTGGATAAGATTGAAAGGTAGTCATCTTCCCGATCCCGGTGCTGAACTCTTAAAGATGCCGAGACTTAAATTTTGCTATTCTCCACACTGACAAACGGCAAACTTTGCCCAGTGCTTCGAGCCCCATTATTGTTAACGCATGCATTATACCTAGTTCACTCACTGTTAGGTATGTTGGTATATTTCGTATCGAAAACTGAACCTGATCTACACACATCGGGAAAACATTTCGCAAGGTAAGTAAACTATCATTTTATGCCCTGCGGCTTAAGGTACTTTCCGTGCCACGTTACTTAATCTATAAATTCGCAGCCAGCTGTATTTTCCCTTATTGCTTGTATGACCGTCTGATATTTTCCCTGGGCTTCTGCAAACAGACTTAACAATTATTCTTTGTTCGATTAAACTTATCTCCAAATGCAGTGGATTACCCCGAGAGTCTCTTGTAGGAGTCATTGTTACCAAGCATTTGGATACACGTCAAAGCTTTCCGTCAAGTATTTTAAATGATCCGTATCACCCATACCACGATGAGTTTTCGAAAGCTCTTTTCTTCTCATCTACACGCACAAAATTTACGGTTCTGTTTTCTAGCACTGCTTTGTATCACAACTCTGTTTTCCCCTTTTAGCACCGCTTCTAGTGAAGTATACGAAGAGCATTGATGCCACGCGTGAACGTTTGATTGTGTGAATGTGTGTAGATTTTGTTTCTCTTTGCACCATTTGCCTGCCCTTTTAAGTCGACAATTTTTGCACCCAAATGTTGTATCCGCAGTACTATACCATTTCCCGGCCAAGTTAGCCTCTTGGGCAACCAAATTAATCTGAGGGGGCGTTCAACATGAGTCTACTCAATTAATCGGTTCCATGCGTACACCAGTCACTTGTGCAGGTGTGTAGGTGTGCGTGTGTAGCCCGTCACCTTCAGCCAATTGGACCCCAGACGCACTAAATCATAGGGGTGCAGGTGGGACGCTTCAGCTCCTACGCACGGAACTAATTAATTGAGTAGACTCATATTGAATGCCTCTCAGATTATTTTTGTTTCCCAAGAGAACAACTTGGCCGGAAATGGTGTAGAGTAAAAATATGCCGAAAATTTGCTCAGTCGGGTAGATCAAGCTTATTTCGAGTTGTTGATCATGCCTGATTTGGTGTGTCTCTATAAATTTGAGAATAACTTATTTATTTATTGACTTGAATTTCTAAACAAACGTCTTGATTAAGTGAAAGACTTCACCGTACCTGCAAAACGAACTGAGAACCTGAACAATCTAATGAAGTTTCTAAAGCGTATAGTAAATGTAGACCATAAACTACAACCGGCAAATCATCAAATTTTACCCGAAGCGGTAAGGTATTTCGGACACAACTTTTCGCTGACGGGTATTAAGACGGATCTAGGTGAAAGGGAATAGGTGAAATTATTGTCCAACTTAATAAGGTTAAAGAATTACACATGTTAACACAGGCCTCATACTACTGGTGATTCGTAAAAGAGTTCTCGGAGATCATAGAATTCTAAACCGATTTGCTACAGTATACTCGAGTATTAAGTAAACGGTGGAATTCCACAGACAATTTGATCTACTGCGAAATTCCATTATTCTGCTACCCTTTTAGTCTTTCCAACTTGTCGCCAAATGCTGGTGAATTCATCTTGAATACGGAAGCCATCGGTGGGGCCATCGGAGCATAAACCCCGGGCTGCGCCAGTGCCAACTTAGCCATAAATCCCTAATGGGGTTTCGCATTACCGTGTTCGCAGCGCCCACCCACCAACTTGTGCCGTTCGCAAAGCATGCCTTTGCGCACATGGTAATCCACTTACGCACACTGAACCCTCGACCCAGCCGCACCACGTGTTTAAACAACCTTGTGTCCCTAAGGTGTGTAGAACTAGCTTCAGATAAAGCACTGTTACTGAATACAGCCTAGAACACCCACGAGTCTACATCACACACCACCAACTCATAAATTCATACAAGGGTTATTATATCTATTGTCATTGGTTTCTTTGGACTAGCTGGACACCATGTTCACTGCGCGCTTGGTGAGTCGAACTGATACTGGATGCAATTCAACTGAGTTAAACATGAAGCTTAATTGGCTTTCGGATGCAAATCTGAGCCTTAGGGAACGATTCAATTGCACTATAGATGCAGTAAATCTGGAAAATCTGTTTTGAGTGTTCCGCGTTCTGCTAAGGCTTGTGCGGCAAAGTTTCCCAGTCCTGCGTATGTCGTTGTGCGTTTTCGTGTATTCACCTTGTCACCCGGATACGCGCACTTATAGGGTCCGTGCTCAGCTTGCGTGTAACTCGTCTAAGCTAACGCAACCAGGTCTGCCGAAATCCGTTAATATGGTGACTGAGGTTTCTAACCATGACAACCTTGTGCGCCGATTTGAAGCTTATGCTGCTAAATCAAATCAAATGAATATCCATGCGAACCGACGACTTTTTCAGTCCTTTCCTTCACGCGTGTCCGATTGGCCATTCTCAATCAGTGGACCATGACGTTCGCGTCATTTGTGAATTCCTGAACTACTCCAGAGCTGAAGTAACGTTTGTTTCTTAGTATTAGCATTATGAAGACCTGTTCAACTTTGACCTGGTCTGTTAGGATGACGCGTGGAAGGTGCGGCTGCTTCTGCGTCAACTGGGTACGCTCGTACAAAAATGCTTTAACATTTCCATCTTTTTGAATAGCCCACGCGAGTTTTCTTTCAACGCGACGGTTCGAACCTTGTCCCTGAGTTTTGGCGATCTGACCTTCCTTTTCATTTCTCATTATCAATGTCTGCAGCTGGTCGAGCGTGAAGCCGACGACTTTATCAGCTACCTGGGCGTGATCAACCGAGAATTCGAGCGTTTTCAACTTGGTTCGCTCACAGAGAACCAACTTGAATGCCTGATGTTTTCTCTGGTCTACAGTCTACACACGATGCCGATAGCCGGACGCGCTGCCTACCCAAGCTACTACAGGATACCATCGTCACACTACAGGACCTGAACCAGGAATATCAAATGCTGCTGAAGCTGAAGCGCGACTCAGCTAAGATTCAGAACGACACCGTACCGGGTATAGTCTAGGCAGTCGTAACACCTAGAACGCGATCGTCCCTGTGCCCAGCCCAAGCCAACCGAGCCAAGTCCCCATCCTACGCGTGCCGATTCTCTGAGGCCGGCCACTTCCACCGAGACTGAAATTTTCGCCAGCACAGATGCAAACGTTTTGGCAGGGTAGGGCACCGGGATGGTTCCTTCTATCCTACAACTCCCAAGGTGGCCAAAACTGGGATGATCCACACCCGCGATCCGGAGAACAGTTCCAGATTCAGACACAAACGCAAAATCTGCTCGGGTTGGCAGCTCACTGAGCCGACTGGCTACATTCCAAGTGAACGCTACGGATTGTAGAAAATTCGTCGACCTCTACTCAAATTCTCAGTCCGTCCGTTTACAGCTGGACACTGCGTCAGACAACACTATCATATCCGAAGATCTATGGCAAGCCTCCATTCGAACCGACCTCCCAATCAGCCACCAGCGTCGGTGATGGCCGTGTGCAGCTAACTGGGCAGCTGCACTGCTCTGTCTCCTTCCGAGGCGCCACATTCAACGAGATCTGCTACATGTCGTCACTGCGCCTAATCTGGCGATATTTAGAAAACGAGTTGACGATGCATTGTCTCATTTATACTTCATTTTATGACAGGGTAGCCAGGGACTACAAAACGCAATCAAACGGTGTCTTGCAAAACTCCCAACCATTGGATTTATGAATTTATACGTCTAATACGCGAACATCTCCGCTATTCTAAATAAGTCTATGGTGAGTCCACCTAAAGGCTTTCACTTTATCATGTAATTCACTTCTCTCAATAACTTCCAACCCAAAGGACTTGTTAAGTAATGCGTTTTTATCCGTAATAAACCGTTTTGTTCCATTAGGAAGGCGAAAGCTAACCCACTCGATCTCGATTGGCTCGAAAATCTTGGCTTGGCCGATCACCCTCTTCGGGCCATCTGCAATGCAGTAAATTCATTGGTATTACCAAGAGACTAAACCGACGACATCATCAGACATTTTGCTTCGACGTTCCAGGATGGTCTTGGCCACTGTACACGCACCCGCGGCTCGTTACAGCTAGTACTTTTGACTCAACCGGTATTCCGTCCCAAAAGGCCTGTCCCATATGCAGCCTTACCCTTGGTCGCTGCCGTACTCCAACGTCCTGGTGCATGTCCTATTCTGCTTAGGCAGCGCCGATCGTCGTGGTCAAGGAGCGCAATGGATCCTTCCGCATCTGTGCCGATTTCTCCACCGGTCTTAATGCTGTGCTAGAGCCAAATTGCTTCCCACTGCCGAGCCCAGCCATGCTTTTTATAATACTCAACGGTGGTACGTGTTTTTCTAAAATCGACCTGTCAGACGCCCACCTGCAGATCGAAGTCGCTCCAGAGTCACAATACTTGTTGACGAACAACACACTTCTTGGTCTTCTCCAGTACACCAGGCTCTCGTTTGGTGTCAAAACCGCTCCGGCCATTCTCCAACACACGATGGACGCCATGATCTCTCGTATTCCGGATACAGCCACGTACCTGGACAATCTACTCAATGTGGTCGTACCTCAGATATCTGCGAGAGTGTCTGGTTGCGGTCTTTCAGCGTGTCCAGGAGTATGGTTTTTTCTTGGAAGCTGAGAAATGTCAATTCTTTCTTCCATCGAGCAAATACCTCGGTTTCGTTTTTAATGCCAGCGGACGTCATCCTGCTCCTGAGAACGTCAGAGGCAGCCAGCAGATGCTGGTTCCAGCGGATGTGTCACAACTGAGGTCCTTCCTGGGTCGCATCACCTACTACAGCACCTCCCCTCCATCTTTATACGGTATTCGAGACTCTCTCAGTCGGGTGCTGCATAAGGACGTTCCTTGCACTGGTCTCCCTTTGCAAGAACACCTTTGTTCGGCTGCAATCCGTGCTGAGTTCTCACTTAATTTTGACCCACTACTACTCATTCTTGCCGATTTTTGTCACTGCTGATGCATCTGCCTACCGGATTGGAGCAGTTTTCTCCCATCTCTTCCCAAATGGTTTCGGAAAGCGATTATGCACCTCACACGTAACGACGCCTGCGGAGAACTACGGACAAATATAGAAGGAAGCCCTGGCTATCGTGTTTGTTTCC
>CALYDF020003082.1:0-40206 GCA_944474145.2 Dicrocoelium dendriticum
ACATGTCGACAGATGTCAAGAACCAACTACCTGTACTGGGCGTATTGTGCTCCAATATCCCAGAATCAAATCGGACTTCAATAAGTAGTAGGCAGCTGAATGATCTCAACCAGTGGGACATTGTTAGTAACCTCATCGGAGTTGTACTGAAACGTGTACACGTAGTGCGTATTACCCGGCATCAGAACTCTAAGCATTACGGAGAGCCACGACTTCTGCGCGTTGTGCTGAGCTCTCCCACCAAAGTATAATCAGTACTACTTTACACAGGTAGACTGAAAAATAGACACTACTCTATCCGTATTGTTGCAGACATTCCAAGGGGCGAGCGTTATCGAGTTAACTGCAACTTAGAGGACTATCGAAAGGAAACATTAACCAGAACCATTCTTGTTCACGGGGTTCCTGAAACTGAAGCATATGATGAGCATGAAATAAAACAAATGATAAAGAACAATGGTGTTATTTTCGTGAGGCACTCTGTTTATATGATGTGCTAACGAAATTGTTGTCACGACTGCGTATCTAACTGAACTGCAAAACCAGTAGCCCAGGATAGCTGAAGTTGTTACTGCAGTCAAAACATGTCGTAGCCAGACTGCTAAAAAGATGGTATTTGTTCCGTTGCAGGCTACCATCTAAGCTTCGGCTGAGGACAGTAGGCGATACACATCCTAGAGATGATGCGTCACTCAACGAACGAAACGCAATGGGAACTATAAAAAGCAATGCATCGGTAATGTATCTAATGAGCCAATACTAACTGTAAAAGATGATATTGACCAGACACCTTACACTGTACGTAGAAGATTAGACATGGGACTAACTATGCAGATGCTGGTTAGGACGCTGAACACTTATCCAAGTACACACCGTAAGAAGGAATAGGCATCTGCAACTCACTGCTCGACGGAACTTAAAGTATGACGTGCACAACGTACGAAACATCGCTTTATCTGAGAATCTTTCAGTAATGTACAATAACGCCCAAGGTCTCCTCAGTAAACTTACCAAACTTTGGCTACGCCGGGATGCGAATGATGCGGCATAATTTCTACTACCGAAACTTGCTTGCTCCAAATAGTGACTGATGCTGTGGTAGCGATAGCAGGAATGTCACTCATTAGCAACGACCGAATACAACCGCAGCGACCTTCATTGCGCAATAGTTGATGGTCTGAAAACTTTCGTTTCCGACCACTCTGTTTTCGTCTCCGACAAAGACACAACAACGCATGTCCAGTACCTTTCGTTTACCATCCCACAACGCCCACTCCAGAAATGTATACCTGATCGTTAAGTTTCCTGAACAGAGTAACACGCTCTAAACAAGTAAATAAAGCTTTTATTCTCGACAAGACGAGGCAGGCTTTTACAGGCATGATCATTTTGACATAACCATGCATGAAGAAGAATGTGCGAAATTCTGATATGTTTGTCATAACTGTATATATTTGTGTAGAGGCGTATGTAAGTATGTAACTGTGTGTGTATGTAGCTGTGTAGTTTGTCCTTCTCCGAAGAGAACCCCTTGTTTAAGTGCCTCTTGGGGTGTAAACCGTTCTCCGCCAGCTAAGGTCAAAACGACACAAAATTTGCATTCTTAATCTTAAAGAAATCACAGACCCAAACGAGTTCTGTCAGATCCCCTCCAAAGTTAGAAACCTATTTCTCATTCGTGAAGTAATTCCCCTTCCGCAAGATCACCACGACCGTTTCAGTTTAGAGATGTTTTCGGACATGGTCAGCACTCACACTCATCGACTGACACTTGAGACTACTCTACTGACGCGTCCATCTCCTACTCATTATATTCATTTATGTGTTGCTAAACCCTAAAACTGCTATCGTTATCAGTCCATTGTAATGCAACCTACATTAACGAAGTTTTCTATAAGGACCGTTATTTCTCCCGCACGAGTGACATCAGAAGCGAGCGATTTTGCAACGCTCAAGGACGGCGCACCATGTGTCGCAACATGTCCTCGATGTTCCAACTCCCAGCCGAAATGGACAAATCGGTCTTCACCGTTAGTAGTCCATATACAGACAATCGAATTCGGATCGGTACGCCCTAGACGACCTAAGCGCCAGACTTGTGTACACGCCTGCGGAGACCAGAGAGGAGACGCGTGCTCTCGCGCGATTGCAACGAGACTCAGAAAGAATGATTGATCGATAGCAAGGGTTCCTTTACTAACTCAACTGAAGGCAAATGAGGTCTTCAACACTTTATTCATAACTCAATAGCATGTGTTGCAGAACTCAGTCTTTCAAGGACAAGCGTTTATTCAGCAAAGTCAAATCGGCCAAAATTACAGCACGTTTGGCAAGCCAATCTCCTCTATATAAGTTGTACGTACAAGTCCATAACTAACGACCCCTCTGAGTTGACGAGATTCTTCCTTTGCTTCAGTTAAACAAACGGGGCATCACTCACACGAATATCGACAAACCAGGGTCCAGTAATCGTATCCGTTATGCTCGCCTCCCACTGGATGTCTGGCTCGCTCGGTTGGTTCATTCACTCACGCGAATCTGACACTCCCATCACATTCTCCCATTTTTCTTGTTTTTGCGCCTCCATATTGCTATTCCCCCCGTACACCTTGCCGTACACCTTGTCGTAATTTTGAAGCCGGATAACAATACACTGAAGGCGACGAGGAACGACCTGCAGCGGTCTCCTGCCTATTGGCACAAGCTAGTTGTGGCGTAGACAGCTGTGTAAAACGTGCGATTTGGAATAGAATTCAGAAACTGTCGAAAAGACTTCCATTCTCTATGCGTTCGCCTTAGTCACAACCAGATAAAAATAGCTTAATAGTACAACTGTTACTCTCTGGTTCTGCAATGTGTGTACGTCTCTTCCATTCGTCAGATATATAACTGTCTTGACGCATAAGTAGGATAGACAGACAAAGATTGTAGAGCAGGCAGAAGCCGTAGAAGCTGTCCCACATAAACCAGACAAATCAGTGCTTCGAACTTAATGCTCAACATCAAGCTCCAATTCAGTGCAGTGTAAGAGTAACGATCCAGAGTTAGCCACTCCGACACTAGCGTCTGCTCATAAAGATGGGTTCGCCACACATTCCTCAACAAAATCACCCGCCACACTAAACACTGGTAGAGTGCCGACAACCTACGCGTCCGTTGTTGCTATCCATATGACGGAGGCACCTCCCATTTGCAACCACGCCTGCTGCCAAACGAGTTATTACTGCCAATACCAACCCGGGACTCAAGATCCCATCATTTGTCCAACCAATGAAAGCAGCCACTGGTCCCTCCAAAAAGGAGAAAATGAAACACTACCATAATTCTCTAACTGTTACATGCACTAATGTGACTGAATCCGGGGCGAGCTCCATAAAAGATAAGATACTAGACGACAAAAACAGTGGGACTCCCTGTGTCAACTAATAGGGGTTCAAGCTAAACCAGTCAGTATGATGCGTCTCGACCGTCACCCAAACTCCCTACACTACGATGAACGGCGGTTACTCTAGGTAACACTGCAGTCAGGTAATAATGCCGAGGCCGTTCTCTTGTCGGCAAGTCGCCTCCGTACCACTACATACACTGTTCGGATATTTCCAGGTGTTCCTTGGAGTTAACGCCAGGAACGCAAACAAAATCCGGATGACTTCCGTAAACAACAAGACGCAAATTCTATTCTTGTTCATAACGTCCCCGAGCTCCAGTCACTACGCGAGCTACAGGTCAAAGCGCATGACTGGGATGAATGGCGCTTTATTCGTGAAGTGCTCTCACTCGCAAATGTTAGCGCTAATTCAACATCATAGTTAGCGCTACCACCTAATTACAAAGGGTGTGGTCCCCGAGTGATGAAAGTATCATTACACTCCGAAATGATAGCAGAACATGTGATCACAATGTGGCACAAAAAGCGTAAAATCATGCCATCCGAAATTCGTACAAAAGCAGTAGACACATGGCCACAGATAGACACTGTAACATTGAGCATGCAACTTACCAATACAATTCTGTCACCATGTAGCTCAGAACGGAGACAATGTCAAAACACACGGACAGCTGAAGGAGGACAGCACGGTCACTCACTTGTTGACGTTGTGAGCTCTATACAACAACCTGAACTGGTCCTAGGGTCTGCGTCATCGGTCCTACATAAAAAGGACCAGCAGCCGACCACGCAATGGTCGGCATAAACCCTCACCGGGAAGCAGCATTCACAAGCACGTTTCTGACCACCGATCCCCTCACCTGCTGGTATACCAATGCACAAGGACCTCACAACAAGTTAAGTGAACTTCGTATTCGTCAGATCGCCACGCCTTGGGACCTAGTTTGGTCACCGAAACATGGCTGCACACGGAGATCACGGATGCTGAAATTTCACCACCAGGCATGAATTCCATACGAAACGATCGACCAAGCAGAGGTGAGGGAGTGCTCCTGTATTATCGATCCGACCTGCATGTTGATGTCATTGAGGACCCAGAATCGAAACTCATCAATTCTGTTTGGTGCCTGTGTACCTAAGAGGTGGTGATGTGTGTTGACTAGCAGTGGTACACCGCCCTCCAATGTCCACGTTGGAAATGGGTCAACATCTAACTTCTGCGCTGAAACGAGTCCTGGCACGACCATACAGTCATGTCTTTCTGGAGGGGGACTTCAACCTGCATGCAATCGAATTTCTTGCATAGCACAACGAATAATACAAGGCGGATTTGCAAGTGGTGATCGCCGATGTACATCTGTAAAACCATCTCACCTCTCCCACGCGATTTCGAACGGGTGACACACTCTGTTTTGGACCTTGTGTTCTCCAACGAGGAACTAATGCCCCACACAGTGACCATAGATGCACCATTTGGCAGTAGCGATCACGCGATTTTGGTGGTTCGTTACCTCTGTTACTCGGAGTACATCAGTGAGAAAAACCTGGAAACCTATGTGGTTACACACTACGAAATACCGTCTAATTTCGCTCAAGAAACCGACTGGTCCTTCCTGGCCGAGAAGCCGCCCGATGTCACCTGCATGTTGTTCGTCAACCAATGCACTGAGCTAGTGGCAAATGCGTCAAAAAGCAAGGTCCTTCGCCCGAAGCAAGTGAATTCGTTCCTGAGGAGCCGTACTAGTAAATACATGGCCTTAAGGGATTCAGCCTGACACGCTTACCAAGTCTGCCCGAGTAACCTGACTTGGGGTGCTTACACAACTCAAGGTAACCACCGCGTTAAGTTGATCCGCGAAGACAAACTCCAGCATCAACAGAACTGCGCGGCAAAATTCAGTACAAATCCCAAGTTACTGTATAGACACGTCGACAAGCTCCACAGATTGCAGCGCAGGATCCCGCTTTCACGTGCAACAGATGGTTTTGCGCAAACCGCACAAGATGCAGCCAAAGTGCTTCGCCAACAATCCATCCATATTTTCCGGAGTGAATCACTATATAATCCGCTATTGGCATAACTTCCATCGCCACCAGGGTTAAACCATGTATCGTTCACGACAGCTAATGTGATGAAAAAGCTTATGTTATTACGCATGCACATCTTACCTGGCGTGGACGACGTCAAAACAAAGGTCTTGAAAATAGCAGCCATGAACCTTGCCGAACAATTAGCTTGGTTCTTTCAACGTTATCTCGACGAAATGCAGGTTCCGGCAATGTGGAAACCTGGACTAATCACTCCTATTTACAAAGTGGTAATCGTTCAGAGTCCTCTAACTACCGTCCAGCCACTCTCCTCCCAGTTTTCTCCAACGTAAAGGAACCTATAATTACAGAGGCGCACATGGGATATTTGGAAGCAATGACATCCCAGTGTCACATCAACAGGGATTCCGCCGAAATCAATCCTGCACCACAATCTTGTTGCTAGCCCCAGCAAGCTGGACGGAGTTAGCCAATGCCAGAGTGGGAGTGGAGGTTGTCTACTTGGACTTCTCGAAAGTGTTCGATCATTTGGACCACCGCATTCTACTTCACAATCTTCGAAGCTATGGTATCGGTAACCCTATACTCGGTTGGATCGGCAACTTCCTCGCTCAAGGTCGGCTGAAGGGGAGAGTTTGCAGCTCCATTTCCGACCCAATTGACGCCCAGTGTGTTGTGCCTCAGGGATTGATACTGGGGCCATGTTTATTCCGCTCATTCATTAACAATCTTGGCAGCGTACTGCAGTATAATTTCTTATTATTTGCAGATGATACCAAAATTTGGCATGATATCAGGACATCAGATGATCCCATGGCATTGCAGAGCCATCTCGACAGGGCGTTTGCGTGGTCATCCGACAACCGGCTCCAGTTCAACATGACCAAGTGCAAAGTCATAAGCATATGCCATCAGCTTATCTATGAATATCGACTTGGGGACCAGCAGTTACAACGTGCTTCCCAAGAAAGCGACCTCGGAGTGATCGTGCCGGACGACCGGGTTGCTCGAGACAGGCTGAAAATGCATCAAGAAGAGCCAGTCAACAGCTTGGATTCTTACGGAGGGCTTTCGGCAATGTTGAGTCATCAATCTTTCCGCAAAGCCTGAAAGCCTACGTGAGGCCTCACGTGAAATATGCCATCCAGGCCTGGCGTCCCTGGCGCTAGCGTGGCGTCAATGCACTTGAAGCTCCACAACGTAGAGCGACTAAACTTGTTAGAGGATTGGAAATAGTTTGGTGTTGCTCATCCCAACACTGGCACCCCAGGACAGCGGTTTCGTCCTGGTTTGGACTCATCAGGTGGAGATCCCCGCCACTACGTAGTTATCTTGTCATCTTATGGTAAATACTGATCGACCTCTTCGCGTATGCTTTTACATTTGGAAACCCATCCCGAACACCTGTCTGGGAGGAAACCGCTTGAACTTGAGGCAATAATGTAGTGGTCTGGATAGACAACCATCCTATCTATCACTCCGGTTCTGCCAACAGTGGAACGAGCTTTCAAACTCGGTTGTCTGTGCTTCCATCATAGCTGCCATATCTAACTGAACTCCGCTCCATTTGTTACATGAAGGAATATTCTCGATTTATTCAGGACCACTAGATTGTCTGGCATCATTACCCAAAACTTGTTCAGACGAGTGAGTAGTCTGATTGCGCTTTCTGTTAGTATTAAGCATAACAACTTCTTGATCCGAACTGCACGGTACCATCCCACCCACACAAGTAGATTATTTCTATGCAACTACTCTACCGATTCACCGATGCGCACTTTAGTTGCTCCAGTTAACTAGCACTAGGATTTTCACTTATTTCCCTTACCAACCTGCGCGACATAACATAAATCTTTCTTAATAACTAAAAAGATAAAACTTTATTCGTCGGTGGTTCGAGGCATAGCCCAATTGAGTGCTTTTATCCAGTTATACACCAAGATCGCATAAGTAGTTACTCATTCATGTTTTATACAACGGATCCCAAATGAAATTTTGGAAGGAAATGCCGTTTAATGCTTTGGAGAGATTAACAAATTGGAAACGATACAAAATATGGCTTTAAGCAGGAATTCAAGCAAAGTAATAAGGGACATCCATGGAACCATCCCAGGTGGACCGGCTTCCATGAAGCGTATTGCCACAATGGGTTTTAAGCGTCAATAAGGCTTGGAAATTTGAAAAAACGCTCAGAGCACCGATCTGCCGTCTCCAAGTTACATTAAGTGAACCTCAAGTCCCGGAACTGATGCGCAACCACCAGCTAAACAATGCCATTGTCGGTGTTGAACTACGGTGTTATGTTACAACCATAAAATATCATAATTAAAACTTACTTCACCGATATGCTAAGAAGGAAGGTACACACAAATACCCGTCACGGCAATAGACAACAAGTTGCTGGTTCACGCACAATGCAAAATAAAGCAAAACACACAACGCGGCGTAGTGATCCCGCGACGAACGAATCAGGAAACAGGCAGTCAAGGGTCCAAACAAACAAAGCAAGGGAAGCAAGGGAAATAGGGAAGATCACAAAGGTAAAGTGGGAGAGCGGCAATGGGTTTACATGTACTTATAAGTTTACCACAGGGGGCTTTTGGAATCTGGACAGTAAATTTACGCCAGGCACAGTAGGATTGCAGTTGAACAAATTGTATCTTACACCTTCTACCCCACTTCCATACTCCAACTGGATGCGTGCCTGTGGGGCAAAATAGCAAATAAGCCCTCACCTCTTCTACAAATGTATTTTATATTAAGGCAACTTTTATGCATTTATCATGGACGATGTAGCCCCAACCCGTCCAGTCATGCGGATCATTCATGTATGGTATATTTTTGTTATATGCCAGCGAGTCATTGGCAATATGCTTTGCATGGGTATAGTATTTTAGCTTGGAAGCTGTAATCTGTCACCTTAAGAGATCAGCCCAGTCGTGTCCAAAAGTGAGATAAGGAAAAATATAAGGTAAGATGAATGAAAAACATAATAATTTTTAAGATCTTTTACCAATAAACCAAGCACAATTTGATGGAAATTCATAGCGACGACCCTGCAGAAATTTAAACTTGAAAGTCGTAGTGCATCACCAGACCCATGCATTAAAAGAGAAGAAGACGGTATTAGTTAGATGATAGTGCAGGAATGATATGAATAATAATGTGTATAAATATATATTAAGGAATTCATCCATGGGTTTGGTGAAATTAAAATATTGAGACATTTAGCGGATATTGCAACATTTGTGTTTTTCTAGGACCTTCTCACATAAATAATGTAGAACAAACTTTCAGCTAAGTATTGACCAAACGTTGCAGACTATCAGGTGAACATTGAGCATTCGTTCAAAATGCAAGTAGGTAGAGCAGTTTCTGAGATTCGATGATTCTTAGTCCATAATAACGCTTCATTGACTGAAAAGTTTTTTGACTAGTTCTTGGTACGAGACTTTTGTTAATGCAGTATGCGCTCGCTGTTTCGTATTTCATGGCGCTTGGGACTCCGAAAATCAAGTTGTGGTTAATATGTAAAGCTTAATCAGTGTAATATGTGGTAGGATGCACAGATTAACTTTGAGTCTGCGTAGCCATAACGACTCCAGTTTAGAGCCTCGCAACGCCCTTGTTGAGTCATAATCTTTACGTTTAAAAATCTCTTTGTGGATGCGTGTTGGACGTTCTGCAGTGCAGCGATGTCCCCTTTTCTCAGATTTTCGTGCACAATTGTACAATATTCAACCTTCACCCTAACTAACATTTTAAAAGCTTAAAGCCTGGAATCCTTCAAGGTAAGAGTTCTGCTGATGGGGATGATTGCTTTTCTCGCAAAGCTCGCAAGAAGGTGAGTTGCTCTAGAAAATTAAATGAGTCAAAATATCTAAGAACAAGGACTCGGATTGTGTCAAACACGAGAATAGGAATGCCAAGTTTAGGATGCACCGAAAGGGGTCACAGCCCTTGTACAATGGATAACAGAAGTCAGTGGCGAAGTGCAACTCCCAGGAGTTACTCCAGTGCTCTAACGCGGACAACTCAGGCTGAATACAGACTACCTTGTCTAGGGGCCGAACAATGCACCATTTTAACTTCATCAGCGAAATGGAATGGCTTCCCGAGTATTATTTCATCGAGGAGAGCGTTGAAGTCCAGTAAGAATAACCTCGGGCCCAATAGGCTGCCTTAGATCACTTCAATAGTTATGTATCTTCGCATGTACAGGGTACCAAACCTGGCTACTTGCTTTCCACGCTTGAGGTAGGAAGTTAACCACTCTAAAAGCGAATCTGTTCTGGTGTACAGATGAGCAGTATTGTCTACATTGGGGTTCCATTCCTGTTAGTCACTCGTGCAAATCGATCACGATCAGTGCTTTGCAGACGGCAGCATTTGTAGCATCGTTAGTAAGGTTTAAAGGGCAATAGTTCACATGACGCCGTCACAAAATGTTGGGCCCGGTCGAATCGCATGATTAACATGCCTTGACATTTGGCATTCGATAGTAACTGTTTGCCTGGTGATAACTCCGTGTTCGTACAAATGAGCTCGGACGATTGAACCTGCTGCGGTTGTTCCGGACACTCAGACATGTTCCACACATGCAGTGCGAGTGTTCACCACGACGCACCCCATTTGCTCACACAACCTCCATGGTGGAGGTGGTGTGATAAACATCCACCACCAGATCGCAGCAAATAAAGTCGCGGAACTCCCGTTCAATAAGCACTCCCCATCCGCATCGCCCTGGCTTGGCGTCCTAGTTCAGCAAATGCCAAGATTAAGTCCAGCTGGAAAAGGAACGATAGGTGAATCACGTCAGTATTCCTCCTTGAGCTGACCGTTGAGCCAGTAGTTGATGAGGTGCTTCGGGGTCTTGATGGATTCCAGATTCACATTCCATTCTAACGATTACTGCCCAGTTCGCTGCTGTGCCAGTTCGTTTGAAGTAAGCAACGGACAAAGGGAAGCTAGAGCATATCGAAGGTCATTAGAACAAACACAATACCAAGGTTTGAGAGATGTAAAGAAACATGGGAGTATGATGATGGAAGTTTGCCAGGAGAAAGGAAATGTTGCGTGTTGCTATCTCTACTCACAGATTTCTAGTAACACGTACAGATATCGCGTTTCTGCATTCCATAACAAAGCGCAATAGCCGAATTTCCGCCCTAATCCCATCGCACATAGGGTTGCGGTGCTTCATTCGATGTCTTCGGAGGTTAGAATGTCTAGGAGGACTAATGAACCATGAGAACGCCGCGCAAAATTTCACAGTCGAAATTCGCTGATTTTAAGTTGAAATCTTCCCTAATCCATCGATAGTACATGGAATGCATTCGCAGTCTACATAACCGTTTATATAAGGCTTCTCCCCCCTAACCCCTCAATCCACGTAGTATCCACGCGTGTGACTCACTCCAACAACAATCGGTCCCGGGAGAGGCAGCCCTCACAAGCCTGGACGCAATATTCCAGATATAGCCGAACGAAAGCTGCGAACAGTTTCAAAAGTTGTCGACGTTCACGAATCTGTAGGTATATATATTCTTAAAAGCGAACGTTAGCCTCTGCTTGTGGTCTTGTTCCAGTTGTCGCCCGAGTGTACACTGGAAGAATCGATTACGCCTAGATCAACCTGGCCGAATGCGCACTGGAGTTCGACCCCACCGACTAAGTACCTCGAGGAGGAACAACCTGTACCAATTCGAAGAACCGAACACTTGCTGAATAATGGGCAGCAGCTATACAGATACACCAATCCAGCAGCCTATCCAAGACACGCTGAAAGGATCCGGCACTCCGAGGAACAATTACCCTATCCCAGATCTTTGGGTCGTCAGCAAATAATAGCGATGTTACCTCCAGTTCCGCAGATAGATCATCCAGATAGACGGAGAACAGCGGCAGTCCAAGCACTTCGACTTACGGTAAGCCAATGAAGACAGACTGCCTAAACAATGCGCTGTGGTTCACCCGTAACCACTGTTTCCCTTCCATGCAATTATGCAGCCAAACAGTGATAAAAGCGAGAAAACACATCGGAAGAGTTCAGCTTCCGCGATAGCCCCAGGTGCGACATCGTGTGAAATACCTTGGAAAAAATTCACCAATAGCATGACCAGTGCCTGGCCATTGTCCACTGCATCAGTCTAGCTCTCACGAGCTACAAAGTAATTGCTGAGACAAGTAAATCCCTTCAAGAATCCGTGCTGCGAACTGTTGCGTACCCGAAATCTATTCAGCTGACACTGAAACGAATAGCCCTAGAGTGCCCGAGTTGTTTGCATATGAACGTCTCAAACTAATTGGCGCATATCACAAGTTTTCAAGAATAGTGAATACTGAATACTGGTTTGAAGCAGCGAGTAGAGCTTTCTCTGTGTAGCTGCATCATTCGTCGCTCTTGGACATATATTCCTTATTTATCGCTACGCTCTTTATATTTTGTCTGCAAAGTGTTTGTCTAGGAGCTTTTTAAATTCGGACACTGAGTTACCCTCTACTATGTGCTGCGGCAGGTCGTTCCAGACATTCACCACTCTGCGTTCGAAACAGAGTTGGTGAGCGACCAGCTTCAACTTAGGTACGATAAGTTTATACCAGTGGCCTCGCGTGCAGTGTGGTGTGCGCAGATGAAGCAGTTATCTCAACATGGGGTAATCACTCAGATGTAATATCCGGTGCGTTCTGCTGAGGTCAACCCTCAGCCGACGATAAGCTAGGGTTTACAGCCCCAGTTTCTTACATCGGTCTCCGTATGGCAAAGCTCGTAAGTTTGGAGTCAGCCTGGAGGCTACATGCTGCACCCGTTCAAGCTTTTCTACCTCGCCCATGGTGATGGGAAATACGCGAGAGAGCAGTACTCTAGCATTGGTCGTATTATCGAGACGAAGAGGCGAGTAGCAATCTCTTCGGATCATGTGCTGAAGCTGAAGACAGAGCAAAATACAGGTTCCTCCCATACCAATGAATGAAAAGCTTTGAAAACGGGGCGCGTAATAGTATTATGTGAATGAGTTTGTGGATACTTACAAGGAGTCATCTTGCTCCAGGAATAATTCGTAGCCAACGATGAAAGCAAAGGCAGCTCTATATCATGCTCATTGTATTTATTAGCCTATCCCGTCTCCATACCTCGTGTGAATTCATCAGCAGTTTTGCAATTGTGTCAATGAAATTCAGCAGAAAAGTGTTAGAAAAGAGGTCCGATGAGAAATGATTGTTGTGGTTTCCGCTGACTGTACGGATAATCTGCTGCTACTGCACAAGCTGACAGACTTTCCAGCTTGGAAGACGCCTCAGGCGAAAAATGTACAATGAAAAATGGTATATTACGGAAAAGGTCCAAAGCTTGACAAGTCCCGTGAGATGGTTTGTGGGAATAAACTTAGTTTAATTACACAAACCTGAAAACACACCTGTAGACTCACCATATTATCCACGTTAACACACAGGTATATCCGTTTAACCCGATCTCCTGACGTTGGCGAGCACAATGTTTGTCTGTGCCTCGACGTCACTCAACGAACAGAAATCAGCTCAAGTGAAGTCAATGGTGTAAACCATCGTCGAATTCTATTTTTATAATGAGCAGCGTTGGCACTGAAATGGCAAAAGTTGAAGGAGCGTTCCACGGTTGACAAATTCGAAGCCGACTGTATTGCGTGGCGAGTTTCAATTTATGACCCATCAATTCTGTGTTGCAGCTAAGCTTCCGAAGGTGGCGGAAAGCTTGACCGGGGTTTCCAAAATCTGAAACTCCAAGATGAGATCACCACGTAGACGGCGATATCTTCCGCTGTACAATCACAGGATTTTCAGTCGCCTATGGTATTGCAGGCGGGACAAACCCTTCACAAATTTCGTTACCCGTCGCTGTGCCGTCTCCAGTGCTACCAAGTCCTGTTTTAACCAGGTTTGCCAAGCCTCGATCACGTACTCTACATGGGACCTCACATACGCATTGAGCATGTGGGGGAAGATGGCGGGATCGAACCATCCAAAAGCCCTTCGTAACAGACCAACATGTTGGTTCGCAGTTTTGGACGCCTTCAAAGACTGCGCCGAAGATCTGAAGTCGTCTTGGATTACCACCCCAAGGTCTAGCTCTTATGAGGTCGTGTTCAGCATATCGTCTCCCAGCTTATATGAGTACGTGGGCTTGTGGCGGACATGCACGGTTTTGCACTTGTCCGTGTTAAACCGAAGTAGTTTTACATTTGACCATTCAAAAGCGCACCCGGCAAGCAGTATAAGCGATTCAAATAATGGGGTCGAATCAATAGTTATTAAGGGCCTTTCGCTCACAGACAGGCTACAAGGTAGATCAGCCTCATTGTTAGCGTTCAAGTGAAGTGTCATCCTTAGTCCGCTTTCATTGATTGACGAATAAGCGTCGGCCTGTGTTATGGTCAAGTGATTCGGGCTGCAAGGAAAGGGCTGCCTGCCCCGTTAACTGAGAGAGAATACTAAAAATTTGCGCGAGATTCGGTGGCAAAGGTAATCGCGGAAAAGCCATGCAGTACAGGATTATGGACCGCGGACAAACGAAGACGGCAGCGGATAAATTTAGGGCGTATATCGGTAAGCAACTAGCGCAATAATAACAAAAAGCACAGTTTACCGGTCGCTCGTTTGGAGATCTAAGACAACCAATACGAATAGTTTTAGCATATTACAACCAGTTAATGGAATTGAGTATAGTACTTTGGCTTCAGCAGGCCTCAACGTACACGTTTACGGAAAACAAGTTAATAACAATGGTCAGCCATTGATATCGATGAACCACCGGAAATGGGCGTTCCAAATAAACTGCGTGCACCGTTTACAAGTAATTTTGAATCCAATGCCGATAGTCCCATGATCGTTACCTGCAGTCGGTAAACAAGCCTATTTGATATATAATCAAATTGGCGGTTGGCGCAGCAAGGTAGACAGCTGTTGGCTACACATTTCTAAATGAGTGCTATTTCCGCCCTGTTCATTGTTTTCTGTGCGGTTCTCATTCATATCGAAGCTGCGATCCCGGGTGAGTCCATTATGTAACAGTGCATGTTACTAAGTCATTCGGAAACCACCTAATTCGTTAAATGTTTCTCCTGCATCCAATTGCCCACTGAGCGCAGCCGTAGAATAGGGCGTGGGGCGGTCCGCCCCGGGCTGCATGTGACAGGAGGCGGCATTTTTAATACCGTCGATTGTTCGATACCGAACATAAAGGGCAAATTATCCGGATTAGTTGAGGGTTGAAGATTTCTCTGAAGATTACTCTGTATGACCACCAACACATTTAAGCCATGTGTCACGCCTGCGCAAACGTTCTTCACGGAACACTCCTTAATTGTCCTATGGTGGTCACTTCTACCAGAATTAACACAGTGTTCCAAACGATCACGGATTTCATCAAAAACTAAGGTGCCCGTTTTTCTGAGCCAATTGTGTGGCCTTCACGTGCCTATTCTGGCCTCATTTGTGGAGAATATTTTACTACCGCCCCAAGCGACAGAAGCAGTTGCTACACCACCGTCTATGAGTGTGGCCGAATGATCTATAAAATCACGTAAGTCGGCGCGCTTACTGCCAATGAAAGAACCATTCAACTGGCGGACTAGTTCACGGCGTCCGTTTCACAGATCAGTAACTAATTGCATGGTTGATCAAGTGACGAGGAAAATTAGCAATAGTGAGACACAATGGAACGGACGCAAAGCAGTGCGCACCGTATCGTAGTCCTTATGACAGACATTGAGGTATATTGTTCTACGCCTATTTCACCTAGACAACAGAGGGGTCACACTACAAATTGACACGCAACGAATCACTGACACAGTGGTTCCGTAAGTCGAAAGTTTGTTCCGAAAATATGCATGAATATCACCCAGTTAATCTCATTCCCGTGTAGACCCACACATCTCATGTATATATATAAAAATTAACTCACCATCCCTCACTCAATTTAAGCTATCCTTCATTTGTCAGATAATTGCAAACTTCCCGCGGATCCCGGACCATGCCGCGCGTTATTACCGCGTTTCCGATACGATCCAGACCAGCAAAGGTGCGTGAAATTCATTTACGGCGGATGTCGTGGGAACCGCAACAATTTCAACTCATTGTCGGATTGCCAAAACGAATGCGAAGGAAAGTAGTACTGCAAAATCGACCAAATGGTGCAAGAATTGCAACCGAAATCGTTGTGCCTTACTGTGGTTCATTGATTAACATCGCATAATACAACCATCGTGAAAGTCCCGATAATTTTGTTTACTTCCTGGGTATATTTCCCGTAGTGATAGTTGCATGCAAATTGCGTGGTGGATACGGAACCACCTACCCAGTGGCAGCTTTCTCAAGATTCTGCCGTCCAGTATTGAATATAAGCTGCATTCCTTCATCCTGCTGATTGCTCCTGCGATGTTTAAATGCTGCATATTTTTCGCGCTTTACTAATCACTTCCGAAACCCTACTGTGAGGGGAAACGTTGGTACGAACGTTTAGCTATTGGACCAGTTTCGTATGCGACATTGCCATGTTGAGTGCACAGTGTAGGTTTCTAAATCGATGAGTCCAGGTCACTTGCAAACTATGAACTAGCTATTGCGAGAACGTATTCATTATGTTACCCACTACTGAAAGGACTAATTCAGCGTAGGGAAACCCTCTTCTTTGCGTCTTCAAGTTAACTGAAGTCAAAATAGGCTTTAGACATACAAATTGGTGAAGCACAATTTTTACTTTATCACTGTGGCGACAGTGATTGATAGGACCACTTAATATACATATATATACATATGTAAATACATATATGAACAAAACTTTAAGGTTTCCCTTGAATCAGATGTGTTTATGTTACTCAATCAGCCGCATGCGCGAGGCATTTATGAATTTTTCCTAATGGGCAAGTAAACGGGATAAATGAAATAGGATTGTGTTGCGGTACGAAGTACCAAAGAATTACAACTTCAATGCTCAACGCAATGTGAGAGGCAGATGACATTTTCGAGAGCATTATGTAGCGGATGTGAGCCATCAGTTAAGGCATCAAAAATTACTTGAGAGAATCAAAATGCTTGTGAATATTGAACTCAAATAAGGAATACCTATGCAAAAGCCGTATATGGAAATAGGTTTAATCGATCGCACAATCAAAACAAAAATATCTGCAGTAGTCCAGGAAAGACTACGCGGAACAGTACAAACAAATGGTGTATTATAATTCGTTATTCCCAGTGCTTTGAACGTGATTCTTTCTGATTTCTGTACAATATTTTAACGAACTCGTTTGCTATCAATCTACCACCAGATTGCGAAGGGCAGGGCAGTATCCCCGCTGATTTCTGTTCCGGAGCCTTTCACATTTTACACCAACTGGCTTCCATATGACCTGCTCTAAGCAAGAGATTATTCGATCATTGTGTATGCAGTTTATTGGGCAACTTAAATTCCACAGAGTTTCTCGAGCATTAGAACTCATTAGACATTTCTCCTACATTAGCTTCAATGAAGACGCCGGTCGGTTTAAAAGGATTCCTAAGTTGGTTTACCATTGCATGCAGCAGGATAGTATCGTGCAAGTGCTTTTAAAGCTTTCTGCAAAGAAACGAATGAAGTCAAGTAGATTTCTGATCAATCCAGGTCATTTTACATATACTCGAATTTAGTAAGCGCGTTATTAAATGGAGCAAACAGATTGCCCGATTAATATCTCAATCCAGATGGATTAGTGAGTATTGGCAATTTTAATAATTTAGCGGTTGCTCAATCTTTCTGTGAAAACGCGATAAAGAGTGTAAATTTGCCTGACATTAGTAACGAGAAGTATATATGATCGAGGTTTAGGGAATGCTGTCGGGTAGGGAGAGATGATTCATCAACTCTCTATAGTAGTCAGATTTGAGTATATATAAGAATCCAAATACACATTACTAAAATAAAAGTCAGCCGTATTCGTGTTAAGACACTTCGAAGCGTTCACATTCTAATGCGTTCGGAAACAATAATGTCAGATGTATAGACGTACTGGCACTTGTTCTAGTGGACTACACCCATAGGCATAGTAGTCAGCACAAGCTTCGCAGCAAAGTCGCAATCAAACTGAAAGTACATGGCATTCGGTACGATGCTGCAGATACATGAAGCTCTGCGGCAGTCACTACATTTAATGTAAACAGCCATAAACACGGAAGCAATTCGAATACTTGGGAATCCTGAAAATGCACGCACGTAGATGCAGCTACTTAAAAGGAGAAACCACAACTCACATCGAAAATTCAAATACTGAACACAAGCAATGATTACTTAAAGTGTGACATCCTCTGAATGCATAGGAGTTAAACAACTCTAACCGTGCCTCTTCATTCATCATGGATACACAGGCGTCTCGTCCAGATCCGCAAGAAGAACAAACGAGCTACTTCGCAATATCTCTGCGACATTGGATGAGGTGCAGATCATTATCGCATCCATAAAACCATCAGCCATTTCGCGCCGTCACATAACCTTAGTCCCGATCCAATCGCATGATTAATATGCGTTGCCATTTGGCATTCGATCGTAAGTGTTTGTTTGGTGATAACCGTGTTAGCACAAATGAGCTCAGACGATTGAACATGCTGCGGTGGTTTCGGACAGTCAGACATGATCCCCACAGTCCTGCCGAGCGTTCACCACGCCACACCCAATTTGCTCACACACATCCGCCAAGGTGGAGGCGGTGTGATAAACACCCACCGCAGCATATGAAGCCGCTGAACTCCCGTACGTAAGGCACGCGGAAGAAACTTCGCTCGGTTCTTAACAAACATGTACAACCGCCGGCTGAATTCCGGATGCTTCGCATGTAAGTGGCAATAATCCATCATCAGTACAAACGTGTTCCGCGAAATAAATTGCCAAGCTACCATCTGAGGAACCACGTGTCTACGTCTACTAAAACCATGGGAAGATTAGTGCAAAGTGCATTGCCCAATCCAATGCACTCGACTGGATCCGATCAAATTACTCAAAACATGGCTTTAGTTCAAAATCTCCATGCGCTATCCTTCTTTCTACACTTGCGTTACAATTATAGTACGGCTATGATCGACAACTAAATTACTGTCATCATAATCATAGTGGACTTCTAAAATCTGTTCAACTGGTTTTTGTTATCAGTGTCGTAATCATCTGACATTGGCAAACCTATGGTAGGTTGGTTCTACCTATATTTCCTAAGAAACCCTACGTGCCGAAATGCCCTCCTCTCGGCCTCCTGGCAGTGGGCTTCAGTGGAATAAAATATTGACCGCTATGCAGTACAGGCGAGCCTCTGATTGTGGCACTATCACTCTTCACCTCACCAGTCATTGGATATCCGAAGGGACGATGAGCTTGTTGCAGTCCAGAGGAATACTCGTTGCTGTCTCTACGCACAATGTAACCGGGTGGACCATGAGGTGCGAAATAAAACGCATCTGTCGTGCTCACAAGGGAGGATGGTGGAGAATTAGGACGCAAGCAATTGAGGAGGCGAGGGCAAAATACAATACTTCCCCGTTTCTTCAACTAATCCGGACCACTAATACCAGGAAACTAAGTGTCAGGGAGACAATCAGAGACAGCGCAGATACTCTGATACACAATAAAGCCGCTGTAGGGTTAGACGGAGCAATTTCCTGTTCACTTCAGTTGGCACCGTGCTCCCGGAAATTTTCCTGCTCAGCCAATACGTGTTAAGCCATGGTGATTTAGTTTAGAGTCTACGTCGGAAGCGATGATCGGAAACACGATCACAGTTCTCACATGCTTTCGAGCTGCTGCTTCGGAATCTCTCGCACACACACTACATAAGGATGCTAGTGAGGCTCTATGCAAGCAGGTGTTCGTCTGGTACAGGCTGTAGAAACGTTTTATTCATCCTGCGGCAGATGCTAGAGCAATGCTACGCGTACTGGAGAACGACAATAGGTTAGTTCCTGGACATTCAGCATACTTGCAACCCAGCGAACTCAGTTCAGCTGCATCAGCAAAATCTCGAACAGCCTTATTGAACCTGTGACATCTGTGGTGTCAGAAAAGAGGTAGCTTCGGTCCGGATATGGATAGGAATTCAACGCGGACCAAGGGGATCCGACTCCATAGCATATGATGAATGAACTGCTATTTTGACGACAAGTGACTGAGAATAACTGTACAAACAATGGGTTCAAGAACAAATCGAGTTAAGTGACCGAAACAAGATTCAACTCACCGAAGTAACGTTTATATACGATAAAAATCTGTGCCATCATTCACGCCTATCGAGACCTGCGCTTTTACAGGAATATTACTTATTTAAACCTGGAAGCAAATTGTGATGTGGAATCGTTATCACAACCACATATCAGGCCGTGGAACTCATGAAACTACACACTTAACTTGTCAACATTTATCTTTCTGCAAATTGCAATCGAGCATTATCCACCACCCAAATTCCAAGCACTAGCGTGAAGGCATGTTCTTTCGGATGGCGCTAAACTCTGACGATGAGGCGGAAGCAGTGTTGCTTTCCACAGCTCGTCTTCAGAATCGTTCATATTTGCTTCGCATCTTTCCAGACATTCCATAGTACAATCGCGATTGGGCGAGACAGAGCTAAGTAGAGTTTCGCTTAAACAACCCAGACTGAGCGGACTTGGTCCGTAGTGTCCCACAGTCTTATGAGTCCGATGCCTGCGAAGCGGAAGCCCATGACCAGGAGCAGATGCGCTTTATTCGTGAGACCTTGCTCTTGGAGGATGTTGTGGGCACTTCGCTCTCAAGACTGCCAAGATCAGGAAGTAACAAGGGGTGAATTTCAAGCATAATTAAAGTTGGGATACTAACTAGGCAAATGACATTTAGGCTAGTGGAGCGATGGCAGTCGCTTCGGAACAGGCTACCCATCGAGCTCCGGTTGAGAGCAGCGAGCAAAATTTTTATTCGATTTAAAGCGCCACTCTAAAAGATAAAGGCAGATGGGAGCCCATCCGAACTTCACATTGACAGTAGGTCAGAAATTAGTGTTGAACTTCCTCTGCAATCCTGTATCCACTTGCATTGTTCAAACTGAGTTGTAAGAGGGGCTAATTACGTGGACAGCGAACACAGCTCCAAGCGACTCGACGCTAATACCACCGAAAAGTATCCAACGGCCGACAACACAACGGTAGGCACAACCTCTCATCCCAGCCACATGTGTTTCGGTGATCCGAAGCACTTGCTTGCATGTACCCCAATGCGTAACTGAGCCGAAATAGTTGCTGACAGGACAGGAACCAATGTTATCTACATGGACATTTCGAATCCTTCGATCGCCTGGATCATTGAATTCCGCTGCACAAACTTGAGCACTACGGCATCGCCGATCCAGTATTTGAATGAATCAGAACTTCCTTCGTGAACGACAATTGAAAGTGGGTCCAAACATCACTGTGTTGACCCGATTCGACTGGAATACGCATTGCCGCATAGCTTGATGTTTGGAGGTTGCCTGTTCTTGGATTTCTTTATCGATCTAGCGAGATTTTTCACCTCTTCCGGATGATTTAAAGATTTGCAAGTTGTCGATGGAGTGGATTATCACGGAATCCTCCAGTCTGACATTGATGAGGACTGGCATTGGTCAGTAAGCAGCACGATGCCATTCACTGTGAGCAAACGTCGCGTTGTCCACATAGGCAATCGACACGAATACATCTGCAGAATTGGGGCGCTGGAAATGTAGACAAGTTCTCAGGGACGTGACCAGCGTGTGCTGGTATGAGAAGAACGCTTTTGTTCCAGAGAGGCAGAGTCCACTTCCAATGAGGTAGCCAGCATGGGATCATGTGCGAAGTATCTTCGGGAGTTTGGATTCATCCATCACGGCCGCAACCAGAATGGACGTTAACCTGGTGCGACGGCTGGCGTACCTCATTGACCCATTGAGTTATACTGCTTGGCGCATCCAGGCACCTTGAGAGTTATTCTACCAGGTCCGTCAATGGTGAGAGGTCAGAAACACTCAGTCTCCTCGTCCTCCAGGTTGCGGGTTTGAAATGGGATGGCGTCCCTTTCTGTAATACTAGATTATTGCCACTTTCCTGCTGATTTGATGATAGGCTTTTTAGCCAAACGCTTTGGTTGAGGACCCTAATCGTCCTCCTGTCTTGGTCGCAGCGACCTGGCAGTATCTCAACCCAAATAAAACCATGACAATTTCTGAAAAGATAAACTTCATCCTGCATCGTCCGTCTCGCAGATTATTAACGGTCACCTTATCTCCTGCATATAGCAGGGCGAATAATCGAAAACATGCTACTGCTGGCGCCTCCATTCTTTCTTTTCCACCTGTTTCCCTTACCACCAGCCCTACCCCCATTATTAACCTTCCTTCTATAATTCCCAGCTTAATTGACAGCAACCGAAATGCCACTGGAATAGAAGCATCTGCAGCCACCATCCCACAGCAACTATCGGACGCCCATCGGCAAAAGTCCCATATAAGGCTATGCTGTCCCGTTTCCATTGCGACATTCAACGTTTGCACTCTAAGACAAACAGGTTAACAGGCTGCACTCACACGCACCTTGAACACACTGGGTATTGATGTGTATTGTGTGTCCGGAAATAGGATCCATGACACTAACTGGGTTATTGAAGTAACTGCAACCGGCTTATCCTCTCGTTATTGGTTGCACGCATCCGGAGACGCCGATGCAGCACTCACGGGTCAAGTTGGTGAAGGTAGCATGCTAAGCTCCAAGGCTGACACATCGTCGCTTGATTGGATTCCGGTGAACAGCCGTTTATGTGCAGCCCGTTTGTCGACATCAGCTAAGGTGGATTCACGATGTAGTAAAATACGCTGTTTGTTTGTGATTTCCGTTTATGCTCTCACCGACTGCAGTTATAATGCTGGCAAGAACACATTCGATCACGAACTGAACGCGCTACTACGCAGTGCTACTAGTTCAGATAGTATAGTACTTGCAAGGGATACGAACGCAAAAATATTGCGTCTGAGCACTTCAGAAGCTCAGCTGGGTGGTAATTATGGACTTAAATCCGAACGCACTGACAACAGTGAACGTCTGCTGCAAATGCGTGCGGAGCACCAGTTGTTGCTTAGTAGCACTGCATTTAGACACAGTGGGCACCGAACTGCCACTTGGCGTCCTCTGTGGCCCGCTAGCGATGGACCCAAATTGACCACATAGCCATAAGTTACAGATGGTATGATTCTATCCTGGATTGCCGCTCGTACTGGAGTACCTGTGGCGACACTGATCATGTCTTGGTACGCTGTCGTTTCTCTATGAACTTCACCGGGAGGCGCATCAAGCGTATCCTCCAATTGGCAAATGAGAAATTGTCTCATCCCTCAGTCAGGCAAGCGTATCAAGACGCACTGCGTACCGAACATTCGCTGTCTTGTCCTAATGACACTGAGTTTCAGTGGAATAGGATCTCGGCCGCCATGCACGACGCAGGAGCATCTGTTTGTGACACTATCCATCGTCTCCGCACCAGTCACTGGATATCCCAGTTTAGGGAACCAGTTGGAATCTAGAAGACACCTCCCGGCTGGCTCTGAACACAATGTGACCAGACGGACTATTAGGAATGAATTAAAACAGAGCCTACGTGCTGACAAAGAAGTCTGGTGGACCAGTCGGGCTCAAGAAATGGAGGACACAGGAGCGGTAGGCAATTACCGCAAGCTCCTCCAGCTGACCGCAACACTGATCCCATAAAACCAGGCGTCAGTGAGACAATACGAGACAGCGCTTGTGCACTAATGCACAATAAGCAGTGCCGTATGGCTCGTTGGGCAGAAGACTTTCAAGATCATTTCAGCTGGCCCCCTGATCCCAGACATCTTCCTACTCAGGTGATGCAGGAGGAGCCATGGACGATTAGTTTAGAACCACCGTCTGAGGCCGAGATCCGAAAAGCGATCACAGCCCTCAATCGTTTTCGTGCCGAGTGGCCCGTATTCCCTCACACCTGCACTATTTAAGAATGGAGGTGTGGTCCTCTGCAAAACACTGACCTCCATATTCGAACGTATCTGGAAGGAAGAGTGTGTCCTGGCTAATTGGTGCGAACAGATTATGGTGGCAATATCCAAGAAGGGCAGTCGCACAGACTGTTCTAACCACAGGGGTATTAGCCTAACGTCAGTTGTGACAAAGTTATTGGCCTCGATTATCCCCCGTCGCCTCACTAGGGAACCGGAATCTATGACTAGGGAAGACCAGGCCGGTTTTCGCCCAGGACGTGGCTGTATAGACCATATATTCACTTTGCTGCAGATGCTAGGGCAGCGCCACGTATACCGCAGACCGACAATAGCTGTATTCCTAGATATCAAGAGTGCGTTCGATTCAGTCGATCGATCGATTCTGTTCGAAATACTTGCGCGGAAACGTGTTCCCACGAAACATGTGAACATCCTTCGTGCTCTATACTCGAACAATACAGGCCGCGTCAGGGTCTACGGTGTCCTATCGGATAGCTTTGCGACCACAAGTGGCGTTCGTCAGGGTTATCCGACTTCCCCGTTTTTGTTCAAGTTCGTCGTGGATTCTATCATGGTGTGTTCCCTTGCGGAATCTCATGATGTAGGCGTTGAAGTGCTGCCTGGTAAAAGGTTAGTTGACTTAGATTATGCGGACGATATCGTCTTGCTTTTCGTTCATGTTGCGACGCACAATCAACCCTGAATATCCTGTCCAGACTGGTCCCATTATTTGGTATGCAATTTGCACCTACAAAGTGCAAAGTGTTGCTGCAGGACCACCAGCTACTTGATTACCCCATGAGACTTGCTAACCAGGAAATCGAGGTGGTTGATCAATTCAATTATCTTGAGAGTTTTATCGCACTGACACTGGACTTTATTGTGGTGCGATGGTTTGTGTTCCTCACTGATCCATTGAGCTAGGCTGGGTGGTGCTTTTTGCACCTTCAGTGCCACTCATTCCAGATTGGTCAAAAGGTAGACGCCAGACAATCTCAGCCTCCTGCTCCTCCAGGTTGGGGGTTGGAATTAGGGTGGCAACTTAATACTTATAACAGACTCTTTGTACGCCAACGCCAAACCCGGTGTCTTGCTATCAGGTTTTTGAAACCCAGCCAAATTTAGTACTCAACGTTTGGAGACAAAAGCGTAATGCAAAAGATGCTGACGTAAACTGACACTTCTGGCGTTAAAACAGTGGACATTGCTAGGTCAATCCGGAAATATTCCCGTTTCAGAATAGCTAGGCCAGCTGGTCTGATTGGTAGTCCAGTTCCACTAGCCAGTTAAAATGTACGTAGTACGTAATGCAGGGGATGCGAATGTTCCAGAAACAGCTTGATGGTTCGGATCTACAGCATGGGATCCAATCATGTTTTTTATTGAAATTATGAGCATTTCTGGTAGGTTTAACATTTTTGCCGGACAATGTTAGGTTCTTCCAATGCAGCCACCGGAATGTAATGGCCAAGTCACTTAGATCGAGCTGATGGGGCCGGATGACGAATTGGCCCGGGCTCGCAGTAATGACAGTTTTCCAAACCATATTTTAAGGAATGAGAGAAAAAGCGGTCACAAAGCTTGACATCAAGATACGCTTTTTGTGTTCTTTGATATGCTTACTTTTAGTCAGTAAAATGTTACATCCATCGCGAAAATAGGTAAGCGAATTATTTTTCGTAATTCTACCTGTATCAATGCGAATAACAACGGAGTTAGTCAACTTGTGTTTTCGAACGAACGAGGTTAAACAGTTTCCCTTGATTCGGAACTTGGTTATTCAAGGAGAAGAGATTGTGTTGGTTTGTGAAATAAGGTTGTTGCTTCTGCTGCTGTTGCTGCCGCTGCGGCTGCTGCTGCTGCTGCTGCTGCTGCTGCTGCTGCCGCTGCTGCTGCTGCTGCTGCTGCTGCTGTTGCTGCTGCTGCTGCTGCTGCTGCTGCTGCTGCTGCTGCTGCTGCTGCTGCTGCTGCTGCTGCTGCTGCTGCTGCTGCTGCTGCTGCTGCTGCTGCTGCTGCTGCTGCTGTGCTGCTGCTGCTGCTGCTGCTGCTGCTGCTGCTGCTGCTGCTGCTGCTGCTGCTGCTGCTGCTGCTGCTGCTGCTGCTGCTGCTGCTGCTGCTGCTGCTGCTGCTGCTGCTGCTGCTGCTGCTGCTGCTGCTGCTGCTGCTGCTGCTGCTGCTGCTGCTGCTGCTGCTGCTGCTGCTGCTGCTGCTGCTGCTGCTGCTGCTGCTATTTCTGCATTTCTCTCCTGCACTACACTGAACTTGTTGTAACGTCAAGTCACACAGACGGAGTAGTCTGAATAGGATGGATCGTAGTAGAGAAACACCTACACAAGCAATGTGAGATTTAGCTCCACAATGGGTGATAGTATATATGAGATAAGCGTAGGATAAGAGAGTGGAACTGATGAAATCATAATCGAGGGAATGCCCATTAAGTGTGCCGAATTTCCCGAAGTATTGATCCATGAATAGCATTAGAATTTTTGACATATTTTAGGACATTTTAATCGGTATTCCCGTTTTACGCTGAGTCAAACAAGTCCGTAAAACAAATGTAAATCTTGCTAATATATTAGCGTTTATCAGTGAACTCCCAATGTCTGAGGATGACCAGAGGCAGCCGATGCTTGGAAAATATATGCAAAGCTAAAATGATGTTTGAATCCTTGCTTATTATTTTCTTTCGCCTCTGAGAAAAATTTGCACCAACAATATAATTTCTGCTACTCGCTGATAACTTGACCTACATTAATCTAGACTATTGTTCATAATGATGTACGACTGGACTGATTTCGGTTGATTAACGCATTCGATCCATCACCTTTCTCCTTCCTTTCTCCTTTCATGAAACCGCCGACCCTATGGTATCCTTGATCTTCACCGGAACCAACCAACTACGAATGCTCGGATTATAATATGAAACGAGAGTGAATATCTCAAATGGAGATCAGCCCAAAAACTCACCTATTGCACCCCTGCATAAACCCAACCATTGGCAGCTCCGCATGGGTGAGCATGTTGTCGATTCCAGTCAAATCAAGCTATGTTTTATGTTCTCGGATTGTTGCATTAACAGTAATTTGCAGTGTGAACTGTGGATGATGCAAAATGATAGCATCACAAATGCAGCAATTTATAATTGGATAAAGAAAAGTATATAGGGTAAACTGGTTCACTTGAATAAATGGACCCACATTCTGGAGCATTTAGCGCAAACTAACAGGATCCTATGGTTATTTTCATCTGAGAAACATCTTTCCAGATATAGTTGCTACTGGTCTAACAGTTCGTGGCCAAAATCAACGAATCGCTAATCTTGCACACTGTATTAAATCCGTAAACAAAATGTGGGGGGAAAAACGATCTTGGAGACGTTGGAAGTAGTCTGTACGAAAACAGTGTCAGCAGTTCCCATAAAACGTATATTTCTGTAATATATGTAAATTAACACCGATGTTCAATGAAAAGACACCACCGAGGTATAGATCCCGCGTTTGTGGATACAGTTTCTCGACAACAAGAGAAACATATATTTTATAATTAGTATTAATATTATTAGCTTATTACCATTATATGGTCCCATATTCCTCATGAAGTAAACCTTGGAATATACTGACAGTATTGGCCGTTTTCCCTCTCTTGGCCAGTGTTCTTATTAGCCAACCCCTCTTCTATGCTCCATACGCATTCATCACCAGTTTGGCATTTGACTCAACGCATTTGATGCAGAGAAACACGAGCAAGATAACTGCGTCCAGCTATAACACATTGCTAAGGTTACTGGGCCATCAAACTTGACACATCCTGATGAGAGGAGTTCCATTAATGAGCAATTGCATGGGCTTCTGTTGCATCAACATAAGCTCGAAATATGCGATGCAGAACATAAATAGGGACTATGAACACACTGAACAGGCGGTGGGAAACCGTTGTATCAAGACATCAACGGGAAAAGTTAAGACGTTTAACGGTACTTAAATAGTGCAATAAAAACATGAAACACAGAGTTTACCGTACGATCAATCCTGAATTTAACACAATTAATGGTAAGAGCGTTTTTGTGTTACAACGGCCCAATGAAACCTGAGTATAATAAATTGGTTTCAGCAGAGCGCAACAGCAGCATTTTTGATAAAGCAGTTATTGGCACGGGCCAGCGATTTAAATCCATGAAACAGTTAATGAATTCTTCCTCTTGCTTGCGAAAACCCGGGAATGGGCGTTTTCTCTGAACTGTATGCAAACTTTATAAGTAATTGGAATCCAACGCCAATAGTCCTGATCTCGTGGCCTGTAGTTGGTAAACGAGCATATCTGCTTTATTAAACACGGTTGGCACAACAAGGTAGACGACTGTTTGCATCGAATATCTAAATGTGTACTCTGTACGCCCTGATGATTGTTTTCTCTTTGGTTCGCATTCTTATCGAAGTTGCGATCCCAGGTAAGTCCCGAGTGAGTGCCTGTTACAAATGCAATCCGATACTGCCTATTTCTTTCGATGTTTCACCTACACGCAATTGCTCTCTGAGTGTGACGGGTTACCCATGACTACCATCTCTGCCTACTGCCAATCAAAGTACCCTTCAAGTGGCGCTAGTTCACCGCGTCCGTCTCACAGATCAGCAAGTGGTTGAATGGTGGAGCAAGTGACGAGGAAATTTAACAACCGTTCGCCACAATGGGACGGAGGCAATGCCGGGCGCCCCGTGGCGAATTCAACAAGATGTATACTAAGGTGTATTGCTCCACGTGTACCTAATCGAGATTTTAGAGAATTCACACCACAAATTGACACGCGACAAACCACTGACATACTGGTTCCGTAAGTCCAATCTTTATTCCCAACACAAGCAGGAATACCACACAATTCGTATCATTTTCATTTAGACACAGACATCACCACATACATATAGTTAAAAGCGACTCACAATACCTCAATCCATTTATGCTCTCCCATTTTTGTCAGTTAATTGCCACTTTCCAGAGGATCTCGGACCATGCTTCGAGTTCTTTCCACGTTTCCGCTCCGATCGCGACAAGCATAAGTGCGTGAATTCAAATACAGCAGATGTTTTGGAAACAGCAACAAGTTCAATTCACTGTCGGTTGCCAGAAAGAATGCGAAAGCAACTAGTATCGCTTCAACTGATCAAATGTTGCCTGAATCTCAAGCGAAGCCATTGTGCCATACTGTGGTTCACTGATTAGCATCCGGAAGGTTCCGAGAATTGCGTTCACTTTGTGGGTATGTTATCTATAGTGGTAGTCGCTTTGCAATTTGCATACTGGAGACGAAACCATCTAACAGAGTGACAGCTTGATCCTGATTCAGGTGGCTGCAAGGTGGCTTTTGTAATGTTTAAGTCCCACCCATTGTTCTCAATTTCCTAGTCCGTTCCGAGATCCCATCGTATTTGGAAACGGTCGTACGAAGTTTCGACTATAAGACCAGTTTCGAATTCAAGATTGCCACGGAGGTCAGCTTCTTGCCATGTCAGCAAAGGTATCTAGCTAAACATGTTCGTCGTCTTTTGGTCCCCAACCAGGGAGCCGTGAAGCTCCAACCGAGGCCAGCTCCGAAGTGAGGGCCTTCATCCCTCTGGACCAAGTTATCGGTTGGCCACCTCCCCTCTTCTTCCATCCACACCCCCGGTGAGCAAACTACGCACGTCCCAGGAGTCGGCGGGCTGGCACGTGTAACACGTGACCTAGCCATCGGAGCCTGGTGCGTGAAATGAAGGTGCTGATCGGTTCAGTAATTATTCCTGTGCCATAAACAACGATTACGGAGGCCGCCAGTATGTGTGACGGTGCTGCAACAATTGACGCAAACTAAAGATGTGTTCGATATAGCCACGACCTCGACGAAACCCCGTTTGCTCCTCACGGATCTGGCTTTCACGAGCGCCAGTCAGTCTATGAAGGATCATGGAGGCGAGTAATTTGGAGACGATGGGAATCAGACTAATTCCTCTATGGTTACCGCATTCCGAGCGCGAGTCTCCTTTGAATATGGAAGCAATGACGGAGCGGCTCCAGTCGGTTGGGACAGTTTCTTGCTCCCACATTTTCACTGTTTATTCGTGTAAATCATCTACAAGAGCAGATCCACTGAATTTGAAGATGGCTGGATGGAGATCATCTGGTTCCGTGGCTGTGTTCAATTTCAACAGTCCGATCTCACCTTCGACTTCTGAGCGAGTGGGCGGATCCAAAGGGACAGCCCACTGCTCAGGGCGATCACTGGCCGGTGAGGAATCCAATAATTCCAGCCCGATTAAATTGCTTTTCAAAATGCGCAGACAAAGCTCCAAACGTTTTGACGAATTGTGCATACGCTGTCTACTATCGTCACAAATTGTTTCACTAACACCAGGTCTCCTGCTGCCCGTTTCCTTTATCAGACGTAATAACTTTCATTGGTTACCAAGGGCAGCGGCGACTTTCATCTCTGACGGACGAAGAGACCACCAGAATTCACGGTCTCTCTTCAGGCTAGCACGGAGTTTTGCCAAGGGCTGTTTGCGGTTTTCATTGTGTTTGCTTCCAACCGGAATAAGTTCCAGAGACCGCGAAGAGACCCAATGTCCATTTTGGCGGTTTGACTTACCACATGAGGATTCGCCTGCTGCTAGTAAGCTCTGATGAACATGAGACCAGTGACTTTCAATTTTATCCAGTGAGCGCTTACTCAACTCGAATGTCAGCGTAAGCATTCAGAAAAACTGGCTTCGTCAGGTGGCTGGTGTCAATGCGCTCACAGCGTCCTCGTGGGCGTCCGCCAAAACACATCCGCATGTCGCTGTCTACACATGTGCTCCAAATCGAGCGACAGTTCTGGATGCAGCCTCTCCAGAGGTAACCGATTGCAATGCGATCGATTTGCGTCCATAGCTGCTTCGAGGATGGTGGCCGCCAAGTCACCCTCCTGCGAGTGCTTCCTCGGAAGTTAGTGCTTGCAAGAAATAAGCGGGCATCTTCACGCAAATGAAGTAACCGCTCACCGTTATCATTACGGGAGCCTACATCATGTTGGCCACCCAGATGTAATTCATCAGTGGAAATCTTTCCAACTTGTGCGTTCAGATCCCCAGCCAGCACAACAGTGTCTGTGCTTCTTCTGTGGCGAAGGAGCTCGTTCAATTGGCGATAGATGTCGTCTTATACCGAGTCATCCCTACAGTTTATGGGCGCGTAGGCAGCGATAGCGAATAGACACCCGTTAGTCCCGCGCAACTACGAGACTTTGAACCAGCCAGCCAATCGGAGCGCACACATCCGGCTACTGATTGGAACCCAATCAACCAGAGCAGCTTCAGCCCGGGGACTCAGGGCAATGCCAACACCAGCTTGGCCGGTGCTGGAAGCTGCAGCGTCACCGGATAGGCACACTGAGAAAATATTGCTGATGTCACCTGAAGGGGATCGCAGAGTGAGCACAGTGTTGGAGCCTTGCAGGCGGGTCTCCGATAAAAAGCAGCTATCGATGGAGAGTGTATCTAAAGTTCGGATAAGTGCTGCCTGTAAAACGATCAGTAGCAATGTGCGTACATTGAAGCATGACAATCTGAAGGAGGGTCGTGGGCTCCAAATAGATGCCGATGAACTGGAATGGACCGCTTGGCTAGACATAGGCTTGTCGACAGCACAGGAGTGACGCTCCGCGTTTGCATGTAAGTTGAAGCTAGCAGATAAACACCTAGCAAAACATGTTGTGTGAGTGCCAAGTATCGGAGACAGTAAGAGAAAAAGTGTAAGGGTGGAAATAAAATAATGGGAAGGTTTGAGCAGTAGCATCCAACCCCTATCCACCCTGCTCGATGTAACAGATAAGGCACCGTTGATTATCTTCTGTGGTGGCCAGAACATCAGGAATTTGTTTGACTTAAGGTTCATAGCATTACGTGGGCAGGATAAGGCCAGGTAGCCTAGGCCTAGACAGGAGGATGATTAGGGTTCTCAACCAAAGTCTTCGGTACAAAAATTTGACCGCAAGGCAGCGGGTTTGGCGTTGGGTTACAAGGAGTCCGTTTTAAGAAATATGAAGCCATCCTCATTCCAACCCCAACATGGAGAATCAAGAGGCTGAGTTTGTCCGGCCTCTAACCATTGACTAGTCTGGTATGAGTGGTACTGAAGGTGCAAAAACAACATCACCCAGCATAGCTCAATGGATAAGTGAGGAACATAAACCATCGCAACACGGTAAGGTCCAGCCACATTGCAACTGTTCACAAATTATGAACCACTCATTGCGGGAACAGGTACATTATGTTTATCAACTACCGTAAAGATAAATTCAACGTAGGCATACCTTCTTCGATGTATCTTAGCTAGGCTCGTAACATTGTTCGCATGCAGCAAAATACGCAGACGCACAAGGTGGTTCCGTGTTGTGTACTCAATGTGAGCGAACGCTGACAATTGTTATCAGTCCATTGAGGAAAGCAACGTGTGTGTGGTTTTGCGGGTCACAAAATACAATAGGTTTACACCAATGTAGCCGAATGAACCTTTCCGAATGCACGACTTCGGTAAGTGCCATCGCATCTCATTGAGCTCATGCAATTTTAGGCTAGGTAAAAATATCATCGTCTTCCATAGAAGCACATTTCTTATTTAAACTAATAGTTCTCTCTCCTAAACTCACAATGAGTTCGGGGAAAAAATAAGGAGTGAAGGAGAAGAGCAACTGGAGCTAAACCTTCAGGCCCCTAAACAAATATCCTGGGTCAAGCCGTCTACCTTTGGTCAAAAACATAATATCACAGAGGTCTGACCATCGTCGGAAGATAAGGCAGCATCAGTGAGATAGGTTTCTTGCGGCAACTACTTCCCTGCGCCATAAGCAACCATTACTGCGCAGATATCTTCGTCTCAAACACACTTCAAACAGACAGTCTGACTATGAACATTGGAAAGAAGGTTTATGACCGGTAAAAACGCATATACGTAACATGTGCAGTGGGTTGTAACTAGAAAGAATCGCGCATTCAACTACAGCCGATCCACCTTCATTGCTCAATCGGTCTACAGCCCACTCCGCTTTATTGCCTAGGTTTTCAAAGTTCAAATGCTTTTCCCATACATATTCTAAATGTTCCCCGTCTAATTGCTCATTGTCTGGGTCGCTTCGCTGCTTAATTGCCCAGCTGCGCGGGCTGCGCTCTTGTCGCTTTGTCAATTTTACGCCCTCGCTTCTACTGTACTTTATTATGATTACCTCATAGCTAGTCATTGCGATCGAGTCAAGAATAACAAATAAGAGCCGATATCGGACGCTGGAAAACTTTGGAGTCCTCAGCCTATGTTGAGATGGAAGATGGAATAACCCTTTGACGTGCTTCGTGGTTCTTATTTGTGGGGTTCCGTGTGCTGCGAGATCTTGTTTGCGCCAGGTGTGGCAGGCCTAGATTGCGTATTGCTTACGAGGCCACACATACGCATTAAGCAGCTGCAAACAAACCGAGGGATCACACCGCCAGAATGCTCTCAGCAGAAAGCCAACGGATTGGTTGCTAGACTTGAGGCCTTCTTAGATTGAACTAAGCAGCCCAGTTCAGTCTGGATTAATACCCTGAGGTCGCGCTCCAGAGTGACTGCTTGCAAAACAGGGATTTCAAGATTATAGTTGATGTTCAGTTGATGAGTAATGTAGACTACCATACACTTAAACGAAATATGATGGAGCAGCTTTTGCAATGATCTTTATGCGCTTTCTTCAGATCTCGCGGAAGTGCATCATGATCCCTTCGGACGGCCTTCGCCGAGCATATCTTAACATCATCAGCGAAAAGCAGGAAATTCGAGGCAATCAAACATGTAAGTTCGGTATTGAACACAAGAAACAGACATGGCCACAGGACTGATCGTTTTGGATGTCCACATTCCACATTATAATCGGAGCGGACAACGCACATGGAACTTTAACCAGCAGTCGCTGTGGGTCATAATGCAAAAGTGTCTAATTAGCTAGAATAAATCCAGAACTTCGTAAAGTAACAAAGTGTTGAGCGTTAAATTTGAGATCCAGTTGCGTACTTGAATACACTTGAATACACCTGAATACACCTAATACACTGAATATACACAGACAACTGAGTTTCGAAGGGCGTTCCAGGGATGGTAGCCCCGGAGGGAGAAGAAATTCCGTCGACAATCGAGACGATTGTGCAGTTGACGCGGTTTCAGGCTATTGTCTTTAAGTTTGCCGTTCGGGCTGAATTTCAGTACGTGGCGGCATAAGTGAGTGGGGTCGCTGAGTATCTGGTAGACAAATATATTCTCTCCACGTAGCTGGTTGTAGCGTCCACTGAACACTCCGAATGTCTTCAGTCGTTACTGGTACTGATGGTTGCGTAATCCATTGGCAAATTTCGTTGCTCGACATTGGGGACATTCGAGCACTGCAAATGCACACTTTAGTCAAGGATGCCAAAGCTGTATTACGTATACTACATGTGTGATGACTTAGTTCTGGTGAATGAGAGAGGATGGATAATTCTAAACTCCCGAATGCATTCCGCGTCTGACCCGCATGCTGGTTAACTCATTGGAAGCGGACTCTGACTGTCTGGAACAAAGGAAGTCGTCCTGTACCGGCGCACCACCAACACCTGCCTGAGAGCATGTCTCCACTTCGAGCGCCCCAAGCATGGCGTTGTAGGCTTGTCGATGACGGATTTGGAAAAAGCAGCGTTTGTATACATTGAATGGCATTGTGCTGCTCACCGACCAAGGCCATTCCTCATCGATGTCGCGCTGGAGGATTGGCGGTAAAAACTTTCGGGGGCAGCAAGTTCACACTTTAGCCCTATACGCCACGACTGTGTCACCTGTTTGACCTGGGAACACACGTTGGCATTGAGCATCGGAGAAAAGTTGGATGAATCCAAACTCCCGAATACCCCACGCATGAGACCAACATGCTGGCTACCACATTTTGACGCAGATGCTGACTGTCTGGAACAACCGATTTCTTCCTCTACCCGTACTCCGATGTCCCGAGCATGAGGGCTTGTCTGCAGATCGTGCGCCATAAGTTTATAGAGATAGGCGTGCAGATGGCGAATGAAGACCACCTGGCGCTTGTCCACATTGAATGGCAATGCATACCTTATTGATCATTGCCGGACCGCATGGAGGTAGCGCTGGAGAATCTCCTGGTCGTCCATTCCATTGAACACTCACCAAATTTTAACTTAATCTGCGTAAAGTAAGCTTTTTACGTCGATAGCTTTCCCTAGATCTTTGATGAAAAATCAGAACACGTGGGATCCCAGTACCGAACACTGCGGTATGCCGCACTCCAGTCGTATCGGTTCGGACAGATGTTAGGCTCTAACCTCCAATTTCCATTTTCGGAGCACATTACCAACCCATCCTAATACTGGATCGTGGAAACGGTAGCTCTGCGGTATGTACAGGAGTATTCGATTATCAAAGCTATCGAATGGTTCAGAAAAATCTATGTAAATAACATCGATTCTTGCCCCTCGTCGACATTTTCGGTCCCACTGTCACTTGATATAAGCAGATTCGTGGTATATGATCGGTGTTGACGAAATCTATGCTGCTCCGGCGCTATGATGCCGGAGATGTTCAGATAGCCCATCAGTATATCCGCGATGATCGCTTCTGTGACTTTGGCGAGCACAGGGCGATGCGTTACCTGACGGCAATTGGCGTGCTCAGACCGAATACTTCGCTTGTGAATGGGGCTATATTACCTTGTTTCCACGTTGAAGAAACTATGATTTCGTCTAGACAACGCAGAAACTATTCGGTAAGTGCTTGGGCTAGCTGCAATGCTGTAACCTGCAGGGCTTCGGGGTGAATGCTATCCACTCCAAGAGAACTATGTGTTCGCAAGTACAGTAGATTTTCAGCACTACTTCTACTGTTAATGTGATGCTGGAAACACTGATGGTGTGGTGACAAAAGCAAGTACAATAGTCATGGCTTGTACCCCTCGGAAAGTAGGCAACTACTGGGCCTGTCATTTGTTGGCCGCATTTTTGCAGTGTGTATACCCACCAATCGTAGTGAGTGGTAGGATTCCGCGCTGCGCCTATCGTAGTCCATTCGCGTGTCTGTAAATAAGCTTGTGGTCTCAAAAGAATCGTTTTCTAACTCCTGTTGGTGTAGTAAGTTGTCTTCACGAACTAACTGTATAGAGGTGATAAATCTCGCTAGATGGATAAAGAAATCCAAGAACAGGCAAGCGCCAAACATCAGGCTATGTGGTACGCCGCATTCCAGTCGAATCGGGTCAACACAGTGATGTTTAGACTCACTTTCAATTGTCACTAATGAAGGAATTTCTGATTCATTCAAATACTGGATCGGCGATGCCGTAGTGCAGAAGTTTTGAAGCGGAATTCAGTGATCCAGTCGATCGAAGGCTTCGAAATGTCCATGTACATAACATTGGTTCCTGTCTTGTCAACAAATATTTCTACTTAGTTGCGCCTTGAGGTACATGCAAGCAAGTGCTTCGGATCACCGAAACACATGTGACTGGAATGAGAGGTTGTGCCTACCGTTGTGTTGTGGGTCGTTGGCTACTTTTCGGTGGTATTAGCGTCGAGTCGCTTGGAGCTGTGTTCGCTGTCCACGTAATTAGCCCCTCTTACAACTCAGTTTGAACAATGCAAGTGGATACAGGATTGCAGAGGAAGTTCAACACTAATTTCTGACCTACTGTCAATGTGAAGTTCGGATGGGCTCCCCGCTGCCTTTTCCTGTTGGAGTGGCGCTTTAAGTGGGATGCCAATTTTTCTCGAACCCCTGAACCTGAGCTCGATTAGCAGTCTGTTCCGAAGCGACTGCCATCGCTCCACTAGCCTAAATGTCATCTGCCTAGTTAGTATCACAACTTTAATTATGCTTGAAACTCACCCCTTGTTACTTCCTGATCTTGGCAGTCTTGAGAGCGAAGTGCCCACAACATCCTCCAAGAGCAAGGTCTCAAGAATAAAGCGCATCTGCTCCTGGTCATGGGCTTCCGCATCGCATGCATCGGACTCATACGACTGTGGGACACTACGGACCAAGTCCGCTCAGTCTGGGTTGTTTAAGCGGAACTCTACTAAGCTCTGTCTCGCCCAATTGCGATCGTACTATGGAATGTCTGGAAAGATGCGAAGCAAATATGAACGATTCTGAAGACGAGCTGTGGAAAGCAACACTGCTTCCGCCTCATCGTCAGAGTTTAGCACAATCCGAAGAAACCTGGCTTCAACACAGTGCTTCGAATTCGGGTGGCGGGTGATCTTCGATTTGCTTTTGAACAAAGTATATTTTGACAAGTTAAGTGAGTAGTTTCATGTGTTCCACGGCCTGATTTGTAGTTGTGATAACGATGCGACATCACAATTTGCTTCTGGGTTTAAATAACAAATGGTTCTGCGAGTGCGCAGAGGTCGATATGTACGAGGGCACAGATTTGTATCGCAAGCAAACGATGTTTGGGTGGATCAAACTGTGTTTCGGTCATTTAACTCGATTTGTCCTTCAACGCGTTGGTTTCGCAGTTATTCTCAGTCACCTGTAGCCAAAATCTCAGTTCATTCATCAAATACTATGGGGTAGGATCCCCTTGGACCGCGTTGAATTCCTATCCATACGCAGTTGAGGAAACTGCGAGCCCCATGGAAGTGAGGGTAGGAATCATTGATTATGGGCTGTCCACAATTGTTGCACGGTTCTCTCAGGTTCCAACCAACATGTCTGTGAACATCTCGGGAAGATCAGCACGTGAAATGTCGAAACAGCTTGATTTTCAGGAATAACGTTCAGTAGAGAACATGCTCGTAAACGTGTGCCCTCTCTGAATACGGGTAGGAAAGCCATGCCACCAGTGTTGACTGCGAACAATATCGTGTAATGGATTGAGCCAAGTACAATGCGAGTCACGAATATTCTAGCTGCTATGCCAGACGGACCAAAATCAACCTGTATTATAGCCAGTGTTTTCATTTCCAGTTCCAAATTAGCTTTTGCCCCCTTCGAGTTTTGCGCCATTCTGCCTCTGTTAAACGAAACACGACCTTCCTAGGTAACGGGCATGTGTGCCCAGTGACACACCAACGGAACTTATTTCTTATTATGTGCTGATCAAAGGAACGAGGCCGATTATCACTGCGTGACACTCGCCTGTGCACGTCCTCGTTGCGCACATGCTGGAGACATCCGAACCCATCAGTGCTTCGCTGGCACTCATGATCAAACTCCTGAGGGCGCCGCAGATTCTCAGACCAAAGAGGCCACGCCACCTGTTCGAGGAGTAGGGTGGCCATCAATTTGGCCATGTACACATGGCGTTTCAGACCGATTGTAACCCACTTCTGACACCACAAATGTCAAATGTCCCATAAGGCTGTTCCAGCTTTTTCTGATGCAGCTGGACTGAGAGCAGCATTTATGCGCCCATCATCGTGGATGCAGCTACTATGGTGAATGTATTAATCAACTACCTCCAGTTCTTCACATTCAATATTCAATGTCTCATAAGGAGGTTGGTGGTCTAGCAGAACTGAGTTAACATTTGAAGGTGCGAAGCGCATACCGAATAATGGGACCACAATTGAGGTCATTCAGGGTTGACTGGGCCACCCCAACTTTGTTAAACAGCAAGGCAATGTCGTCTGAAGAATGAAGACTAATATACTTTAAACCGGGCAGTATCTCAATTCAAGGGAACACTGCATGATGGTGTCCATATCAAAGAAGAAGCAAATGGGGAAATTGTTCAATCCTGATGAAGACCGCTTGTTGTCTTATAAGTCGCCTTACACCAGGACGCGGTTCATGTTGTTCGAGTACAGGACACATGAAATGATTACCTATATCATGGGGGCACGTTTCCGGGCAAGCAACTGCTACATAACGGATCAATCGACCGCTCGTTGGAGTGAGGGAGGGAGTCGAACGCATACTGGATGTTCAGGAACTAACCTATTGTCGTTCTCCAGTACGCGTAGCGTTGCTCTAGCATCTGCCGCAAAATGAATATAACCTTCATACAGCGCCGTCTCAGACGAACACCTGCTTGCTCTTCCCTTCATCAGGATTATCCATCCACACTGAGGTGACATGATAGGATTGATGTAAGTAATTATATCACCACCGGTGTTAGGTTAATGCCCATGTGGTTAGCACGATCCTTGCGAAGACTTGCCTTATATGTTGCCAGCTGGCTGGGATGGTCGCTTCCTTCTAAACAATTGCGACCAGGAATTTGAGTGCTTTGTATAGAGCCTCATTAGCATCCTTATGTAGTGTGTGTGCGAGAAATTCCGAAGTAGCAGCTCGAAAACATGTGAGAACTGTGATCGTGTTTCCGATCATCACTTCCCACATACACTCTAACCTAAATCGCCATGGACCAATACGTATTGGCTGAGCAGGGAAATTTCCGGGAGCACGGTGCCAACTGAAGTGAGCTGGAAACTGCCCCGCCTAACGCTTCAGTTAGCGCTTTTTATTATAAATCAGAACATCTGCTCTGTCGCTGATTGTCTCCCTGGCACTTATTTTCCTGGTATTAGTGGTCCGGATTAGTTGGAAGAACAGGGAAGAATTCTATGTTGCCCCGTCTCCTCAATTGCTTGCGTCCTAATTCTCCACCGTCCTCCATTGTTAGCACGACAGATGCGTTTTGTTTCCCACCTCATGGTCCACCCGTTTACATTGTGCGTAGAGACAGCAACGAGTATTCCTCTGGACTGCAACAAGCTCATCGTCCCTTCAGATACCCAATGACTGGTGAGGTGAAGATTGATAGTGCCACAATCAGAGGCTCGCCTGTACTGCATAGCGGTCGATATTTTTTATTCCACTGAAGCCTACTGTCAGGAGTCCGAGGGGAAGGAATTTCGGTACTGAGACTGTATTTGAGACTGTATTTATTTACGTAGGGCTTCTTAGGAAATATAGGTAGAATCAACCTACCATAGGTTTGCCAATGTCAGATGATTACAACACTGATAACAAAAACCAGTTGAACAGATTTTAGAAGTCCACTATGATTATGATGACAGTAATTTAGTTGTCGATCATAGCCGTAACATAATTGTAACGCATGTGTAGAAAGAAGGATAGCGCATGAAGATTTTGAAATAAAGCCATGCTTTGAGTAATTGCTCAGATCTAGTCGAGGGCATTGGATTGGGCAATGCACTTTGCACTATTCTTCCCATGGTTTTAGTAGACGTAGATACGTGATTCCTCAGACGGTAGCTTGGCAATTTATTTCGCGGAACACGTTTGTACTGATGATGGATTATTGCCACTTACATGCGAAGCATCAGGAATTCAGCCGGCGGTTGTACATGCTTGTTAAGAACCGAGCGAAGTTTCTTCCGCGAGCCTTACGTCCGGGAGTTCAGCGGCTTCATATGCTGCGGTGGGTGTTTATCACACCGCCTCCACCTTGGCGGATGTATGTGAGCAAATTGGGTGTGGCGTGGTGAATGCTCGACAGGAATGTGGGGACCATGTCTGACTGTCCGAGACCACCGCAGCATGTTCAATCGTCCGAGCTCATTTGTGCTAACACGGTTATCACCAAACAAACACTTACGATCGAATGCCAAATGGCAACGCATATTAATCATACGATTGGATCGGGACTAAGGTTATGTGACAGCGCGAAATGGCTGATGGTTTTATGGATGCGATAATGATCTGCGCCTCATCCAATGTCGCAGAGATATTGCGAAGTAGCTCGTTTGTTCTTCTTGCGGATATGGACGAGAA
>CALYDF020003083.1:0-40176 GCA_944474145.2 Dicrocoelium dendriticum
ACGCCGCAAAACGGACGTATCAATTGGCACCACGAAAATTCAAATTTAACCGCGTTAGTGCAATCAAACCGTCCCTTTGCGCACAACTGCATCTGTTACTTTTCCGCCAGCCCATCGGCCTTCACCATTTTACCTCCTTTGCCTCATAAAAATGCTGCTCATTCTGCTCACAAGTAACACCAATGTACGGTTCATATTAATTTATGCAATTTATCTATATCACTTCGAAGGCCAATTATTTAGGCCGTAAAACGGATGTACTAGTTGGCACCAAAGCAATTCAAATTTCACCGCCATAATGCAAACAAACGGTCCAATCGACCATGATGACAATGCGAAATGTGGCGCTGAGTGATTTCCAATACTCATGTAGCCTAGTAAACAACTAACCATCATAATCACAATGACCCTCTTCTACATACAAAATCTACACAGACTTAACATGTGCATTCAATATACATATATACCAAAATTCCCCTAACGGCTACGAATCTAGTTTGCTTAGCATAGCTGCCGAACCAAACCCACAGGTAGGCAAAACTCCGATGTGAGAGTCCCGGTCCGGCCAATAACGTTTGAGCCATCCAGGCGATTCTAATGCTTTAATTACCAATGGATAGAGCTTTCAAATCCCTACAAGATTAGTACAAACCCAAAGCTACGGGCTAGGTAAAAAAGCCAGTAACCAGTACAAAAACAAAAAGCTTCTATTTTTAGTGATGAAATTAGTTAAGTTTTAGCATCTCCATAATAAAAGCTCAGGTTGCGGTAATTATAGGCTCAGTCGATGCAGAATGGAATTCTACAGATGGGAAAAATAGCGACCGCGACAGATCTAACATATTTACCATTCACCCTGGTGCGGATTATGAGAAACTAGGAGATGCAATATTAATACAAGAATAAAAATGCACTTACGACTCACATGGAGAATTCAATGATATCATTATATAGGGTTAAGAAAACTGAATAAGAGTGACAGAAAAGTGAGAAAAACGCCATGAACCCTAGTTGTTACGCAATCTAGTTAAATCGATCGTACATTTCAATAGTGTCTGATTTTCCACGCCCTCTGACGAATCCATAAAACAATAATGCAAGATTTCTGCAGTATCCAAAGCGGCTCACAAAGACGAATACAACGGTCGATGCACAGAAAATATCAAATCGGACGGAGCTCTGAAAAATGCTACCATATTAATGGTCAATCAAAATTTTTGCTTAAAGCTGCTCAGATGACGCACAACGAGGCTATTGCATAAATAAATAAATAAATAAATAAACGGTATATTCTCTGTAAAACGAGACACACCTCTAAAGGCATGAATAGCTTTCTAGCGCACCGGTAATGGGTGAGTAGAGCTTCAGGGGCGGCTTAACCAGAGAACAAATGTACTGATTTACATACCTAAAGTGCCACAATTTTATATTACAGCGGACTTGCTCCTAAATTGCATCGACCCACAATTTGAACTTCAAGTGCGCAAACTTACATTAAGTACATACTAAGCGTACAGTGCAAACTACTGTAAAGTACGTAATATAAGCCGACAAAATTTCAGCAATTTTGCCTTCCTATACAAGGAGGTCGGCTTGTGCAAAGAATATACACAATTTGAATGAAGTCACTCGAAATCCATCCAGAAATTCGACACACACATCTGGCCCATCTCTCTTTATCACCAGCGGTTAAAGGCGGGGAGCTGGAGTATCCCAGCGTTCGTACGGTGTCCACGAGGCATTACGAGCAGCTGGGCTATTATTATAGTCTTTCTTATTGTTTCGAAAATGGGACGTTCGTGACGTGTGCAAGTAACTGAAACACCCAGGAATATATAGATGCAAGCACCATTAAAACTATAACAAGGAGGAGAACTTGCCCGAATAGCATTTACACTTGGCTTTTTGGAGGTCGTCTAATATAGGGACCTATGATTTTGGACGCGTTTGATATCGCAAATTTATGCTGTCGGCCTATCCATGTTTGACGTTGAAACCACCATGCTCGCCTGACCGATATGCACCGCTCTCAAAGATGGAAATATACAGAATGCTAACCAAGCCATTGGGTCAGGTAACGACACACATTTGAATGGCAGAAATACGAAATCGAAAAGGCTGCAAGCGAAAGGCACTTGCGGGTTAGGAGAATGTCATCGGGTAGTTAAAAGCGGCCTGACTGGCTCACACTGTTTGGAAAGATATCCTAAGAAATGTGCAAATGTGTCCCAACAACAGGTAGGAGAGCGAAATAGCTCCTAAGATGCACTTTGCCCTGTACTGCGTGCTTCACAATCCCACTCGTTAGGCGTTCGCTTATCCTAGCTCAGAAATGCGACCAGTTAAACGCAGAAGTCGAGCAGAAGATAAACGATTAGTTTAATGGAAGCGAGTATGAGCCACGGAAACCAAGCGGCTTATAATCAACGGAATGCCGCACAATCTGCTTCCCCTGAAAAGCAATCAGCCACGTCCCCAATTGCATTGTCTTTTCAAACGTTGGTAGAAAGCAAGGAGAAAAGTGATCGTACCTAGAGAGTAAAACAGTACTCATGGTAAGGAAAATCAGGCACCACTCGAAACTTTTGGTTAAGAAAATTCCACTAAACCTGAAGTCTAGCATTAACAAAGATGAAGCAGAGAAAATTCAACTCTCGGTACCTGTAGCTCAAATGTCACTTGTCGAGAAAAAGCCCCCGGAACATCAGTTATAGACGCAGAGATTACTGCAAAGATCCCACGGGAGGCCACGGTTAAGGCCTCTATCATTGTAAACACCGGTAACGCAAACAGAGGGACACACCGCAAACAATCAACACTTGTCAGCAGGTCAAGACAAACGAGTACCATACCTTGTGGATCAACGGAAAAGCATCCAACAGTGGTGTCCGGACTGTAATATGCTCAACTGTCCCCTAATTCACCTCCATCATGTTGCGGGGTAAGGCATCCGATGACAACGACCAAAGGAACTCATTGTGCGTGCATTTGAGTATCAAAGCCAAGCCCGTAAAATATTACGAATTACTCGTCATTCTAACTTGTTGGGCGGAGCCTGGGATACTAGTCGGTAAGCAATGACGCGTAAGACGTGTCAAATACGACAGTATAGAAGTCGGAGGAGACTGAACCCAACGTATATTGTACAGGCTACAAGAATAGGAAGCGAATCAGACAGAGCGAGAAAAGTGCAGCGAGGTACTCACCCAAACGGTTTGTGAAAACGGACGTACAGTCAGTAAAACAAATGGACGTTTCGAAGGTTAAAACAACCATAAAATCCAATGTTACAAGATACTGAAAGAGCAGGTTTTCTGTTGCACTACAAGTGCCTCCCCTAGAAGGCTGAAGGATGGAAGCCTTCGATAGAGCTGTTAGTGGGGGAAAATGGAAGGTGAGGGGATACGAATATTTGCAGAGGCTTGAATAAGAGTTTCCAAAGTGAGTTGTGTAGCAGGTTTCGCTGGGTCAAGGCTTTTGTTAGTTATTATTTATGACGATCGTGTGGACCAGAGTGCATCATCGGTGGGCCGTCGGGGCGGGCTGGTCGGACTGCAAAAAACTGGCTAGTCCAGAAAAAAGGCCGACAGGCCCTTCCCTTTGCTGCAGACCCGACGGTGCGTTTGGGAGGTGTCACTCCCCCCACGGCACTTTAGTCCACGGTCCTCGTTCCACGAAGAAATCTAGGCGTTCTCGTCCCACGGAGAAATCCGGGCGGCCTCGTCCCACGGAGAAATCCGGGCGGCCTCGTCCCACGAAGGAATCCGGCGTCTTCGTCGGCAATGCCTGGGCGGCGTTTTGGGACCAATCCGTTCATGGGCGTCTGCGGTCGAGGGCGTCTGTCTGTTCCTTGGATGAGAAAGGGGGCTTTGGGACGACTGGCGAGTCACTCCAGGGTTGCTTTGAGCCGGTTGGCGAGTCACTCGAGGGTTGCCCGAGCAGTTCCGGCGGTTGAGTTTCTGGAAGGTAGATCTCAGATGGGGTTGGCAAGGGTCGGGAAGTGGCTTGACGCCGGAGGGAACATGGCATGTATGATAAAAGCAAATACGCTTTTTAGGTTTTCAAAATGTTCTGGGTCTTTTTGTCGAGTTTGCAAAACGTTTGTGGATGAGACGCAGGATAACCATTAAAGACGAAAAAGGCGTGTTAGTGGAAATAGCAAACGCTTACAAAATCGGAAAAACGGACCGGACGTTTGACCTGTCTACCGCGTCGGTCGGTTGCCTGGGGTTGAGGCGGGATAGGTTGCGGGTCAAGGGGTACGGAGGGTTCCGGGTTATCCAGTGCTCGCGAAGTCACCACAGGTGCGGGTGCTTGTGCGAGAGCATCAGGATGGGCTGTCAGTGGCTCGTCAAAGAAAGCCACTTTGAGTCGGTCGATGGACACCGTTGTTCGGTGACCATTCCGGTCTATAGTAAAATGTTTCGGAGTCCGTTGCAGAACTCTAAAAGGGCCAGTGTAGGGAGGCTGGAGAGGGCGCCGCACTGCGTCGGTGCGGAGGAAGACGTAGGTGCAGGTAGAGAGTCCGCTGTGCATTTGCACATCTATAGTCTGTTCACGGGGTGGGGTCGGGCGTAGTGAACGTATGCGTTGAGCTAGGGAGGACGCAAAGTTAGGCGGAGGCATACCCGACGATGTGGGAGGTGAAACGAATTCTCCTGGTAACTTTAGCGTTGTGCCGCAAACCAGCTCCGCTGGTGCACATTGTAAGTCAGTTTTGATGCTGATGCGAATGCCTAAGAGAACGGGCGAAATGTTTTCGCTCCAGCTAGGGTCGGAGGAGGCGCAGAGCGAGTCTTTAAGCTGTCTATGGAAGCGTTCAACTAACCCGTTGGCTGCTGGGTGATACGCTGCGGTATGAATGCGTCGACAACCTAAAAGGTTGCAGAACGTATCGATTTGTGAAGATTCGAAAAGCGTTCCTCGGTCGGTTGTGATGGTGGATAGGCATCCGTAATGTGAGACCCACCGATCTAAGAAAGCCCGGATAACAGTCTCAGCTGTGCAGTCTGTTACGGGAATGGCTTCTGGCCATCTGGTGAAGCGGTCGACACATGTAAGAATGTATACGAATCCGCGTGGAGGCAAGGGACCTACCAGGTCTAAGTGTACATGCGAGAACCGAGAGTCCGGGACAGGAAACGAACCAAGAGGACTGCGGGTGTGACCATGTAATTTAGAGCGCTGGCATTGAAGGCAGGCGCGAGCCCAGGTACGAACATCTTTGTTTACGCGTGGCCAGGTGAAACTTTCGGTGACCACTTTCAAAGATGCACGGATACCGGGATGTGATAGTGAGTGCAGTGCGTCAAAGACTGTGCGTCTGAAGGAGAGGGGCACGAGAGGTCAAAGACAACCTGTAGAAGTGTCACAAAGAATGGTTCTTTTTGTGGTTTGGAGAGGAACAGGTTGCACACGCAGCGAAGTGGACGGCAGAGTGCGCTGCATATTTTCGTCTTGAGCCTGAGCCGATGCCATTGCGGCAAGGTCGACGGTAGACAAAGACTGCAGAGTGAGGTTGACGCGTGAGAGAGCGTCGGCGACGGGATTGTCGTCACCTGAGACATGACGTATGTCAGCAGTGAACTACGTGACAAACTCTAGGTGTCTTGTTTCCCGTGGTGAGTATTTGTCGGAAGCAGAGTTAAAAACAAAGATAAATGGCTTGTGGTCAGTGTAGACCGTGAAAGCGTGGCCTTCAGGTGTGTGCCGGAAGTGACGTATCGCTAGGTAAATGGCCAGCAGTTCTCTGCCAAACGTGCTGTAGCGGGATTCTGCTGGCTGCAGGCGTTTGGAGAAGAACCCAAGGAGCTGCCATTACCCACCAAAGTCTTGTTGGAGGACGGCTCCTACCGCGAAGTCTGAGGCATCAGTCGTAATAGAAAGAGGTGCAGTCGACTCGGAATGAGCGAGGTGGGCTATGTTGGAGATCGCATACTTGAGCTCGGCGAAGGCTGCCTGTGCTGTGTCAAGGGAAAGCGAACTTGCGTTCTTTTCCTCTGTTGCACTACAAACTCGCCACACTATGGAGAACTCAGACCTATTCGAGTAGCACTATAATCCTCCGCCGACGTAGAAAAAGTTTTGCTGTCCGTAAGCACGCTAAAACACCGATCCTGTAGGGTCCGCACCTATGCTGGTGTCCCTTGGAGCGAGCGACAAGCAAAAAGCAACACCGAAGAGTGGCATAACAAGCAAGACCGAATAAATACAATCTATATATGACGTGCCAGAACATCATTCTAACGATGTTCAAGAGACGGGTACACAGGAGTTAGAACAGTGGCGCTTCATTAGTGCAACACATTCTTTGAATAATTTTGTAGCGCTAATCTCACCAGGATAACTCTCTCACCAAATTATATAGGATGCGGGCTTAATATCCTGAAAATTTTAGTTAAGTCAGAGCGAAAAACAACGGATGCTTTGGACCGATGGCGGAGAAATCGGAAACATCTTCTTTCTCAACGTAAGTTAAATGTCGCGGAAGCCTTGCACAGCTGAAATATTAAAACACCTGAAGCATCAAGCATACAAACGAATGTACAGATACGTAACTTGGTTGCTACAGTAACTGAACCTGATGTCGGTCTAAACGAAGATTGGGAAGCAACTTGGCTGAATCAAGGTTCAGACGAAATATCATTATCCCATCAAAAAGCACGAGTAAGCGCAGACACCACATCAATCGGAATTCTCCCACACTTGACACCTTCACCCCTCTGGGAGCTCCTAGATACCGAGAAACTGGCCTGGCTATATACGAATGCTCACGGCCTATTTAATACACTACCCGAAATGAAAGATCGCCAAGCTTCCGGGTCATAAGATGTCAGTGGTATCACCAAGACTTGGCCGCACACGGGAATGACGGAACGACAGGCTCACAAAAGGAGGAGAGGTAATTATGTATTCCTGAAGCGGTTTACATTGCGAAGCCGTAGAGGATTCACAGTCACAGTTCTCCGACTCTCTTTGGTGCCGCTTTCAGTTAAAAGGCAGGGACCCACGCCTTATTGTCTTGGTGTACCGCCCCTACCTCTTCACCCGAAAACGATTACCACCTAGCGGCTGCTTCAAGATGCATTTTACAACGAAAGTACACTCACATATCATGTGTTATTTCAAAATACTTTGTTTAGCAACTCCTGCCACGAGCGGAGAACCATTCATAGCCGATCTACAAGAGGTTGCAACAACTATCCCTCTTTATAACCACATCATTTTATCCTCTCGGTTCGGAAGAGGTAAAAGGTCATCTGTGCTGGAACTTGTGCTTACCAGCAAGCAGTATATGATTCCAGTTTCAGGTTTCCGGTTTCAGACTGCCCATTGTGTTCTAGTGATTATGCCCTGATTATTTTCAACTTCGTTCTCTATGCGGAAGATTGGAATGAGGCCGATGAGAATGTGCGAATCATCACAAGCTACGATTGATTAGCCCAGCTCGTCAGCGTTACAACTTAATCGTTCCATGACGAAGAACCCCCGGAAGTCGCCTGGCTCGAGTTCGTCCACAAGTGCAGTCACCTGGGTGCAGAGGCTTCAGATATAAGTTTACAATAAGTCCACCTCAGTTTCTTCCGTTAGGATCAGAACTCGAAATTGGATGACATTACGCAACGCAGCATGGCGGGTGTGCAGCGAAGCTCCAGCAAAAGAAACTTGGAACAAATACTTAGACCAAAGTAACCATTGCACTCCTCAGTTAAGAGAAACCAAAGCCACCCATCAACAGAGCCTCGCGGAAACCTTCAGTGCTAACCACAAATTGCTGTACAAGCAAGTCAACAGCTTAAGAAAGGTGAGGTAAGGATTTTCTCCACTCAGGACGGCTGATGGCCCAACAAGTACGGTTGTGGAAGCAGCAAACGCGTTGCCGATGTAATATGCCCCCATGTTTCAGAGGGCCTTACCACCAAGCCATATACCAAACTTTATGGTATCTCCGTTAGGAGTAAGCCACATCACTTTTACTGCGGAGGCTGTATTGGAAAAGCTGAAGTCTCTACGCCAACACAGATAGCCGCTTGTCGATATTATCCGTCTAGAGGCACTGGGGGAAGCAGCAAGCCAATTGGCAGGACATTTAGCTTAGTTTTTCCAGCGTTGCTTAGACCAGAAACAAGTTGACTCTATGTGGAAGCATGGAATAATAACCTCGATTCACAAAGATGGAAGCAGAGGTGATCCCTCTAACTACCGCCCAGTATCCCTACTTTCTGTACTCTCCAAGATCATGGAATCCATAGTTGCCGGCGCACTGGTGCGCTATCTGGAAAACTGCAACATCATCACGCCTGTGCAGAATGGTTTCCGTCGACAGCGGCCATGCACAACTAATTTAGCAATTGCAGGCAATAGTTGGACCAATGCAGCTGACACTGGAGAATGTCTTGATGTGATCTACCTGATTTTTCTGCCGGATACCCCTCTGAAAGCTGAAGCTTTACGGAATCGGCGACCCACATTTATGCTGGATTGCCAACTTTCTACTTCAACACGAATTAGTGGTCAGAGTTCAGAGCTCTTTATCGGACCCCGTACAAGTCAAGTGTGGTGTGTCGCAAGACTCAGTTTTTTATACACGTTTGCTTTTGGTGTTTATTAATGAGCTTGCACTGGGAATTGCTTCAAAAATCCTAATGTTTGCGGACCGTATCTAGATCTGGTGCAGGATCCAGGCGAAAGTCTACCAACGTGTACTTCAGTGTGACCTAAATACGATATACCAATGGTCAACCCAAACGTTACTGCATTTCCACGTCAGTAAATGCAATCTTCGTTCCAACCGACATCAGAGTGATTAGTCATACCGGCACGGAATGAATATACTGCCATCATGGACTATCAAACGTGGCTTTGTTGCTTCGGTTCAAGATGACTTGGGTTGCTTCAGACAATGCGAAAAGGCATCGAAGACTGGGAACCAACACGTCGGGCTGTTGCGGCGGGCCATTAAAAAACAAATATCTCCATATTTCGACAATCGCTCAGTACGTATGTCCTCCCCCATGTCGAATACTCAATCCAAGCCGGGCATCCATGGCTGAAACACGAAACTAATTCACTGGAGCAACCACAATATAATGCATTTAAGAGCGTAGTTGGAATGCGCAATCTTTCCTACCAGAAGAGGCTGAAACCATTGGAGATATTCCGTGGAAGCTATCACAGACTACGAGGCTACCTGATTATGTCACACTTGATTTTACGAGACCCACATCATGTGCCGCCCTTTACTTAAACGCAGCAGCAATACAAACCTCAGATGGTACTCACTGAAAATCGCTGTTCAGTATATCTGCCTAGATTGCCACAGAAATTTCTTTTCCATTCGTGTCTGTCACCCATGGAATGCTCGCCCAGAATTAGTAGTCACTGCAACGACACTAACAGTATTTAACAGACGGTTGGATGATGCACTCATTCACATAAACTTTATCACAGCAATACGTCTCCATCCTACACCCGGAGATTACCATGGAATTATTCAATGGTAACTGTGGGTGCTATGAATCTAAGCGGATCACAGGACTACAACAAAGCAAACGGTAAGTCCTTACTCTCATATTTAACGTACTGACCATTTTACTATCATTACTGTTACGTCGATATTCACACCAACTATCGCAAGGGACTTGTAAAGCAACACTTCTCAACCCGTACAAATTTATTGTTCATTGTTTAGGGACGACCTAGTCTTCGCTACTATATGGCATATCAGTGCCATTTGTCGTTCCACATTTTTGATTAAATTGCCATCATCTTTTCGGGTGGCGCATTTTAACCTGACAGCTTAGATGCCTAATAACCCCAGTTTTGATAGTAAACCTGAATGCAGCTTGGGAGTGCTTCATCACAGTAAGCGCATAAGACGTATGCGCAAAGCAGGGCTCTATAGCACCGTGGTTACACTCACGAACGAAGAAATAGCATTTGCATGGGATATGCGTGCCAATTGATTGTAATGGTAGCTGTCGAGCAAACAACAATGAACCCGGGTTAACCCAACCGGTCAACAGAATTTGAACAGCCGAGAAGTAATAATACTTCCCTATTGTACGAGATTTGGTGGAATAGACTGTTGAAAATCCAGAGATATTCAGCTACCTTATTTCTTTTCTCCGAAAGTATGCTGTGTTAACTACACATATACCGTAAATATTTGTTTACAAGCAGGCTAAAGCAGCAGTGATACCTGTATAAGCGCTCATTTTTTCATACATCGTCCAGCAATTTTGTGTTCATTTTCTTGTCGCATTGCAGGAAAATAAGACGAACGGTTCAACTTAAAGAAGTATTATTTAGGCAGGAACATATGATCAGCCATTTAAGCTCTGTAATATCAAATGACCTCGAATCAGCAGTGATGTTATTTCGAATTCTGTGCTCACTTGCTTTCAAAATGCCACGAAGGAACAAAATATTTTTGGATAAACTGAATTTAACAATTTCGCGTAATCTCATCGGCCGTTTACATATAATTATTGGGATGGCGAAGTTGCGTGCAGAGACATTCAAGGTGTCACTAGATAATCGAAAACGGTCAAAGTTCACCTGAGGCTGGCCCGCATTCCGCTTGGAGGAATTTAACCACCAGCCTCAACCATCTGGGCAAGATTGGCGACCAACTCGGTCTGTTTACACAATATGGGTATCAGCCGTCTAGTTGCCGAAGCCCAAGCGAACTGAAGAGAGCGCGTTGCCCTCGGTCGGTTCACTAACCTAAATCATTCACCATGGTGTTCACATATGGGGCAGTTAACTATGTTTCGGGAGAGTGAAATCTCAGGCAGCCGCAGACCGTTCGCGACTAGATTTCGCGAAATATACTCTAAAATCATAGTGTACAGTCTCCTTAACGTTCGGCCGACGTACTTGATACCGCAAGCACAAGCAAACAAGTAAATCTATGAGGCGGTAACTCGAGACATACTTGCGCGGGTTGCATTTAAATAATAACTTTCGAAGCGCAAAACCACAGGCTCAGCATCGTAATAAAACCATTGTTTGGATTAAAGAAAACGATACCGGAATCAGTTGTCATTTGGCTTTCATTTGAATGGTAGCGCTATTAACACATTTTTCCTAGTTACATCGGTCACCAGTTGGTTCCTGCTTTTTCCGTTTGTTTTTGTGTACCGCTGTCTGAATTTTTTTTCGAATATACGTTTTCACATAATGTCCGGGAGAAGCGTTTCAGCACACTTTCGATCGGTATATCAGAGCAGATTTGATGAGTTCGAGCAAAACTAAGATGAACTAGAGCTCATTTATTATTAACAGAACAGAAACTGTAAAAGATAAGTTAATGTCCTGTCCATGTAGTTTTACGGAACACAGATCGGTGGAATGTGCCATTCTGGTTACTTAGTAGGTTAAAATGCGAAAACAGGACGACAATAAATTGGCGATTTTCAGCTGTGAAGTTGATTGCGGAATGACAGTTGTTTAGAGCAAAAATGGCTATTCTGCTTGTTCAGCAGTGCTTACAACGAGGAAAGTGCGCTCTGTATACTGGTATATGAACGCACATTTTGTATGTGAGGACGAAGCTTAGTGTTTTCCAGCTGACCCTTGAAGACATCAGGCAATACAGACCCAAGTGGATTACCCGTGACTACTTCCTCAATCTGTTGATACAGGGTGCCATCAAAAACCTAACCTGGACGTCCTTCGTGCACAAACGTAGTAGAGTTTTCAGATGGTGAGCTGAAAAGCCAAATTTGTCCTCATCCGCACCTATGATGTTCGAAGTCATTTCTAAACGATCAAAGGTAAATAACGAGCACACATCAAATGAGGACATGTGTTTCCCTTCTCCATTCCTTAGATATTTTTTAGCACATTTGTACTCACCTGTGGGACTGTATCCGGCTAGTTCACGTCGAATAGTTTTAATAACTTGGGCTAACTATTGTGAGAATCTTTGATAAGGTACGCCGACCGTCGAAATGATCGGGCGCAGGGGACGCCTTCCTTAAGGGTCTACATTAGATCGTGCATAAGGAGAAGTCAAGACCCCCGATGGTAGAGCGGTACCATAGTTTTCGTGTCAATCAACCTTATCTACATCAGCTTTTTAATTCGCGAAATAACGAGCTATAGACTTGTTCGGTTAAATCACAACATGTCATTTGCAAACGAAAAGAAATATGGCTATGACAGTGAGCAAGACAGGCGATGAATTCGATTTGTTTACCCAGAATGGGACTCAGCTGCTTAATTGCCGCAGCCCCAGCAAGCGGGCAACGCTCTGTCAGTTGACTATCCTTAACGATTCACGAGGTCTTACACATGGAGCAGCCAAGTTATTGTCGGGTGATCGAACTGGTGGGTATCTTCGGATCATTCGAGACCAGGTATAGTGGAATATGTTACATAACTTATGGTTAGTCTACTCACAATTTGGCCGATGTTCGAGCCACCGCAAAAATTCGAATGCTTGGAAGTTTGTTTAATATCGGACTTGTTTGTAATAGATGTGGATGTGATTATCAGTTTACGCAACCGTGTACTTTAGCATGCATTCTCTGTGCTTACGCTATGGATCTATTTACTTTTTTCTACTGCTGAGTAAAAAAGTATTTACTGAACATTTTATAAAGTCACCAAGTGCAAAACCTTTATCACTGTTTTGCGTTTCGATAAGTTGTAACGTAAAATAGCCACACTAATATTTTCGAATCTCGGAATTTCAGAAATTAGAGTTCCATGATGATTTTATTAAAAAGGGTTTCTTCGAACCACGAGTTTTAAGGTACACTTCTCGGAATGCTCACGATTCCATAAAGTAGCATCCTAAGAGACATGACCGGTATGCTTCATTCTCGAACTGCTGAACAAAAGGGTCTTTTCCCCGATAAAAATTGACGCAATTTTTCACACACTTCTTTTTTGCGTCCTCCTCGGTGGAAAATGTTACCGAAAAGCATAAAGCTATAATCTGATATAAATAGAAAAAGCATATAGACACATAAAGTTCATGGCTTATCGAATTGACGAAAGTCACTTGGCACTTACAGTGATCCTCAATAAATTCATCTCCGCGTGTAATACCAAATGTTTGGTTACCTTATAGCCGTATTAATAGGTCTGCTCACAATTTGTGCACAAACAGGCATTGGTGGAATGGTGCTCACGAGTTCCACCTAGCTTGGGTACGCGCTATCTCCGAAACTTTTCATACTATATCATGTGTTGTCGAACGAGGAGGGTAATTAGTTATCCGATCGAAGGATGCATGTTAATCAGTAAAGTCGTACTCACGGTTTATGACATGAACGCTACAACATACGTACTTTCGGTCGTGGATACTCGAACAAGACGCGCTGTGGATTAGGTGTGTGGGGAGGTGCGACTTGCAACTTTGAGTATTTCAGATGGAAAACCCATACTTTATTGATGTGATCGAATAGCGTGATGTGAACAAAGTCCGATTTTGTAACATCGTTACCTATAGATAAGTCTATTAATGATTGGCTAAGTACTTGAGAATACAGGTTCAAATGAACGGTAAAGATCAGAAACAAAGCGTATAAGCAGGCGCATAAGCAGCCGAATGACTGGAACGATAGGATTATCCCGTGAGTGTTCCTTCTTCGGCGGGTCGTTGAACCAGGAGTTAGCGAACTTTGAAATACTGATGGACCTAAAACAAAGACCGCATCACTCCCTGTCCAACCAATTAATGCCCACGCATCCTGCCCTAGCAGTCCCTGCTGGGTCGGTTACGTGAAGTAAGAAAGAGAAAGAAGTAAACGCAGAAGGCAAAAGAGAAAGTGGTAAGAGCTAAGCAAGTGGAATACCAAGATATTTGAGTCAATAAAAAAGAACTGAAAAGTGAAGGTGAGTCAGCTACGAAAAAGGAAAGGTTTGCTGTTGCCATCCAAGAGCATCGAGCTGGCGCGCAAAACCCTTAACTGTAGGTTCCCTAACCATGTGATCTGGAAGCGGATTCCAGCGATCCATAACTCGGCGCGATAGACGAGTATCCGTCCTAATCCTATCAGACCGTGGTTTATGCAATTTCAGTGGGTGACCGCGGAGACTAGGTAACGTAGCGGGACTAAAAAGCCCTGACAAGTCCGGGCCAATCTTACCCGTCAAAATACGATAAGTGAGAATCAGGTCCCCTCTTATCCTTCGGTAGTGCATGGAGTACATACCCAAACTGAGCAAGCGTTCAGGATACGTCTGTCCCCGTAAACCATGCACTAACCGAGTGCCCACTCGTAACACCCACTCAAAGACCATTTTGTCTCGGTTAAGAAATGGTGGACAGGCCTGAATACAATATTCCAGGTGGGGTTGGACGAATGCCGAGAATAGCTTCACAAACAACTTGGCCGTTAAGATTCCGAAGGAGCGGCGGATAAACCACATCATACGAAACCCTCGACAAACAGCCTTCTTCCAGTTGTCTCCAGAATGAAATGCTGATGCGTGTACGACTCCTAAATCAACCTGCTCAGTGACAACAGGGAGTTCACCACCGCCGACGACATATCGGGTGGGAGGATTTGCAGCTCCGATTCGGAGAACAGAGCACTTCGCCCTATTCATGGGCATCAACCATAAGATAGACCATTCCCAGAGTCTATCCAAGGCACGCTGAATTGCCTCAGGACCCCCCGGGATATCCACAATATTCCAGAGCTTAAGGTCGTCAGCAAACATTAATGATGACACCCCTAGCTCTCCCGGCAAGTCATTTACATAGATCGCGAACAGCAATGGCCCCAATACCGGACCTGCGGAACGCCACTAATGACAGCTTGCCTGAGCGAAAGTTTACGCCCCACCCGTACGCACTGTTCCCTCCCCTCAAGAAAGGCAGACACCCATTGAAGGGCGCGACCAGATATCCCGTAAGATCTCAACTTTAGTGAGTGTAAAAAGCCTTCGAAAAATCTATGAATAGCACGTCTACAGCGTGGCCACTCTCTACCGCTTCGGCCCAGCTTTAACGAGCTACAAGTAAATTAGTCTGACATGAAAATCCTTTGCGGAATCCATGTTGTGCAACACTGAGAAGGTTGAATCGATTCAGGTGGTTCTCCACTGAATCTCTTATCAGCTTCTCGAACAACTTGACTACTACGCTTGTCAAACTGACAGGCCGGTAGTTCGCGGGTAGAGCGCTGTCACCGCCCTTAAAAATCGGAGAGATGATTGCCTCCTTCCATTCCGAAGGTAGGCTGCAGCTGTCCAGCGATATTAAAAATACGCACGTGAGCGGACCACTCAGCTCAGTGGCCAGTTCATGCAACAGCTTCGGATGAATTGAATCAGGACCGGAAGCTTTAGAGGGATTAATGCCTTGCAGTAGCTCGAAGACCTGAGTCTCCGTTATGCTAAATTCAGCTAAGCAAGAATCCTCTGGAACTCTTGAAACCTATTAAAAGTGTGGTAAAGAGGTCTCCCGATCAAAGACGCCAGTATACTGATCACTCAGTATACAAGCCTTGTCATAGTCAGTTTGCGCACGGGTCCCGTCTGCTCGCAATAAAGCTGGTATAGACAGTTTTGCCCCGCTGCGTCTTTTAACGTAAGCAAAAGCTTCTTGGGATTAGCTGCGGCCGAGTCCCCTAAACCCTGCTCGTATTGGAGACGAGCAGTTCTGAGATGTTGCTTACATTTAGTTATATTCTCTCGATAACTATCATAGGTACTGGCTGATGGAGATGTTTGGTAGGTTCGCCAGCATCTAGACCGTTTCTTGAGTAGTTACTTGCCTGTGGTATCTATCCATGGAGGCTGTGCCCATAACCCTCTTTTCCTAATGAGTGGAATATAGGGAGTGGAAACCTCCGTAAGGTATGCCATAAAATTTTCCCAGGCTAAATGGACAGAGTAAGCCATCGAGATCTCACAGTTCAGAACTGAAGCCTTAGTTCGCATTGCACTAAAGTCCGCCCGCCAAATATTCGGAAGTAATTCAACAGCGGTCTCTTGGTGCCTTGAAAGAGCACAGCAAAGGGATATGCATGCGTGATCGCTGGACCCTAGAGGTGCACCGCATGAAACGTCAGTTACGAAGTCCAGGGACTTAGCGAAATCCAAATCCAAAGTGGATGGTATTTGGTTGTCCATATACCTAGTGGGAAAGTCAACGAACTGGTGCAAAGGCACTTGGAGAGTCAGTTCAAGGAAGTCTGCACCGAATGTTCCTACTGCCGAATTGCAAGAAAGATCGGCCCAACAGATTTCCGGGAGGTTGAAATCCTCTAGAACTAAACACTTATTCGTAGCCTGAGTGCGAATAAAGTCAAGTATCCACCTGGAGGAACTTCCAGGACTTCTATATCACTATAACTGTAAACTGGGTAGAGGAAGTACACAAAACAGCCGATAGGGCTTCACCAGTCTGATCCGACCACTGGAATGTGCAAGTCCTCAACACATCTAAGTTACAGCTCACATACAGTACAAGGCCTCCGCCTTGGCGACCAACGGAGCGATCAGTTTTAAGCAGCGCGGAGCCAGGTAAATACACCTCACCGTCCGTGATATCCGGAGACAACCACGTCTCAGTGAAAGCAAGTATGTCGGGATGAGATTTGTCTACAAGTAGACCCAACTCGTGCACCTTGTTCCTTAGGCTACACACGTTGCTAAGTATTACCTCAAGGAAGTCGGCACGACCATCCCTGGGTCGTGCGCCATCAGGATTGGTTCTGATGGGGCGGAAAGTAACTTCCGGCTGACCACCTGAAAACCCACCAGACGGAGGCCTTGCTCACCAGCCGCCCGTCTAGTTTTGAGGTTTTTGATAGCCTCCTTTAACTGATGCAATGGGGTGACTGCAGGCAGTGAGGAACTTCAGATTCAATCAATCGGTTGCAGATGAAATGAATTGCTATCTTCCGGACTTTTCTAAATGCTTCATACACGTAAAGCGTCTATGCAGCATCAGGCGTGACATCCTACGTCGGTGCATAACGAGAGAGATTTGTTATATTGGAACTCCAGAGCGCTTTACCAACCTCACTGTTGGTAACAAAGAAAATTCTATCTGGGTACAGAGTATTGAAGGGCAACTTGCCGTTCTGACAGGTTAAATGTCTACCTCACCACACGGTACTAAACATCGTGATGTGGTAGTTGTTGGACTGTTCAACTGTAGTTACAAACTACCCTCGATTCACAAACGTTTGATGGTAAACTGAACATACGGTGCACTGATTGACATTCTTAGACGGCACCATCAAAATACTTGGTCCCTATAGGTTCTATCACTGAATGTCATTAGACCTGTGCCCACTAAACAAGACAATGTATTTCATACGTACAAACTGGAATCTCCGACACTTTCGCGAGTGTATTGGATCATATCCAGGACATTGAGCACAGGACAGTGTACATCTTACTTGAGCTTAAAGGATCGTGTGATCAGGCGCGCGATCCAGAGGATTCCAATAGTGAAGAGTTTTCTTAAGCGTTAAACCCACTGGCGATGGGTCACAATGATTTGCGCCAAGGCAATACCGGATAATGTTGACAAGTACGTAGATGCTACAAAGTATATACATCTATTTTCTTGAAATAGTGAAATTTATCATTCGTTTTCTGCTAACGCTGCGGCGTCGATAATTGAAATAATTTTTTGTCAAGTATGTGAACAGTTTACTACAAAGTCGCAGTACAGATCCATTTCTTCACTACTGAAGTATGCCAACCACACATATTTCGGGATGAAACAGGGAGATTAACTTAAGAAGTGATATCCACATATTTCTTGTGTGTTGTGCAATCTTCATCTCACTTACTGGCTTAAAGGCACATGTAACGTGCAGTTTGAATTCGCCACTGTGTAGAAGGAGTCGACAGACTGCTACTTCTGTCTACATAGCGTCATGGGAGTCTACAACCGAAGCAAGGACAAATTATTTACCCCGATCTTCTATCAGCTATTCGACATGTTTCAAATGATTGCAACATACACACGTTGGCGCGTCCAGTGAACATGTCACTGATTATGAGTAGTGAATCTACATTCGCAAATTCATCTGGATTCGACATTTGTGAAAACTTTGAAGCTATGATTTCAACCCACATCTTATTGAACAATCAGAGCTGAATGACTTGACAAGTGATCTGCGTTTGCCTAAAGACAAAGCCGAGTTGTTGACATCTCGGCTGCAGCGGTGGTACTTACTTGCTGCAAACCCTAAGGTTTTTGTATATGGAAAGCGAAGTTACCTCGTCCGGTGTCTATGACACGAGATAAACATATCGTTGCTGTCCCGGCGTGGGAGCATTGATGAATGAGCTTGGTGTGAGGCATATCAATGATGAATGGCATTTGTTCATTGACTCGTGCAAAAGTAGACTGAAGACAATACTGCTGCACAACGGAAAAAGTAGGATTAAAAGTCGACGCAAGCGAACATATGTTTACAATAATTCATCGTCAGGCTTGTACAATTATATGTGGAACAAATGCTTGACACAACATAAATGTTGGTAAAACAAATTCTGTTCACACTCACTGATCAAGCACGATCACTATTGGTTAGGTCACAAGTGCGGAGTACACTCCATTTCGTGTGCCGTATGTCGCAGTTCGGGTAGGCCAAGGCAATTTTAACATCTGAACGAGCCGTTTCTGAACACACAACTCCGGCTCATACAATCGAATCGCAAAGGCCTCCACGGAATTAAGCAAACGCCTACGAACGCAATTTGATCGATTGTCTGGTACCTGGTAGATCAATTGAATGACTCAGCCAAGTTGGTGGCGGGGTCAGTGTCAGCGAGATGCGTGGCTATGGATGAGTTGGTATGTTTTCGACAAGCGGTCATGAGCTAAGCCGGATGGTGTTCTTTCAAGATTTCAAACAAGCGCCCGGTCGTTCGGCCTACGTACCCTGCCCCACAGGAAAAGGAGGAAGAATAAATACACCTTTATGTGTCGTGAACGGGCCTCTTGTCTTTGGTGCTAGTTCTAACCATTGGATTACCGGCGTACTGGATTTGCATTTCTGCTGCTGGGAAAGTTTGTCTGAGGGCATAATAAAAACGACGAGTTATGAATTAAGCAGCGATTTCTCCCTTGTATGGTAGTTTGAGAGATATGGGTTTTCTCTGGAATGTAATGGTTTCGGGAGCCTTCTTCATTTGCCCCATGTTGGCTTTCTGGATACTTCCAGGGTAACCATTTTTCTCAGCGTCAAACGTATGCGCTTTAGTTATTCGGGAAACGTTTCGCTCTAGCATATTCTTTCCGTTGGACTGAGGATCAGGTTACTTTTAATTTTAATGGGACGGAACTGTGGAAATTCAGGGATTGTCCATATGACGTGTTTTTCTTATACACATGAGATTGTAACATGCTACACTAGAGTCTCTTCATCGCCACGTTGAGGAATTGAAAAGTATCATTTACCTCTACTTCAGAGGTGAACTTCAGTGCTTCTTGCGCTTGATTATATTCATTGGAAGATCTTCCATGGTTCCAGAGGAGTGGAGCAGTACAAAGATATCGTCGAAGTAACGGTGGTACAGACTGTGGTTCATGATGACACATTTCAACTTGCCCTGTTTAAGCATACCCATGAATGCATCAGCGAGAAACGGGCCAAGTGGAGAGCCCAAAGCAACTACATGGTGCTGTTAATACCTTTTGCCTTTAAAAGGCAAATGGATGTTGAAAGTCTACCGAAGCAGCAGTTCCTTTAACGCCACCGTAGGTGTGTTAATAGCTGTCTGATTTTCTTCGACGTACAGATGTAATTTATAGTTTCAAATAACGGAACGTTTGTAAACAGTGAAGTCACATCGAGAGAGCACGTGATCAGATCCGTGGCATTTAGATCGCGCATGGTATCGACGAAATCAAAACTGTCCTTAAGGCTGTGCAAAGTAACTCGTTTTCGAATAGGTTCCAGAAGCTCGACTAACCACCGCGCCATAAAGTGGTGCGGTGAGTTCTTCATATCTAAGACTGTTCGTAGTGGGAAATATGTACCCAACTGTTTCTCAGTTGCATTTCATTAATATGAAGTAGAATTACGAAGGAATGCAACTGATACTCGTTGCGCTTAACTAGGACAGGTACTGTTGGCACATTTTGGACTCCTGATGATTATGAAAGAATGCTTCACAAAACATTGCTGTATCTCGTGCTTATTGGACATTAGATCGGCCTTACAGCACCACACCACCTTAAGTGGTCAGAGAAGACGGCGTAGGTTGCATGGATAGTGTGCGTAAATCATACACCTCTTGTGGCACCTGATCAAATCTGTCTACCACCCATGCACATCAATCTTGTTTTGATCAAAAATAATGTAATCAAAGCCTTCAAGCAAGATGTTATGCGTTTAAATACCTGAAACAAGTGTTTCCGAAGAGCAGTGATGCGAAGCTCAAATAAGAGATAATTATTGGGCCTGGTATTCGCCGCATGTCTGTTGAGTTCATTTGATTAAGTATCTTGCAGATCATTCAAGCTAGTGTGTAGAGGATTTCTGGGTAGAGCCAAGGTAGAGAACTACAAAGACAATAGAAAATGGCTGATTTCGGACTATCGGACTATTGGTGTTCTTTTGTCAGTCAATATGTATTAGTTGCATAGTCACCTTGAGTATATCCTCTGAAAGCTTGAGATCTGTTAGTGATGCACGTGGTGACGGCTTTCACCGAGATATCTCAGACATGGAGCAGCGCTACAGCGGTAAGTGCACGCTTTCTATGATGAGTGACTTTTGCGGGTTTATGTAGCTTGATAGCACTGGATCATACAAGGTACAATCAGCAGTTAGGTGCGAGTGTATCGTTGATTTTTTAAAGCATTTTGCTACGTACACGCATACCGCATTTATTGTGATGCAGTACATTTACATAACATACGTGTGTTTTGGACAGTGCATTAATGAAAATAATCCTTAGCTTAGAACAATGTAACCTGACGGGTTAGATAACATCGGAATGCATGTATCCGATCATTGGAGTGTATTCTATAAGGTAGAGTTATTAACATTACAGTTGTAGAAAAGCTTTTGTTAAACAGTGCTATCTTGATTTTGGCTAAACGACCCCGCAAAAGATAAGTACTAATGAAAAATTATATTATAAAAACGACGAAAGGATTTTCAAAATACTCTATGTGGCGCAACGTACGTAGTAATAAAAGAGTTCACCTCAAAAGTGCATGTCTCACTATAAATGTAAATGGATTGCAGTTAAATTTATATCACAAAAATCAGCAAAAGCTGATCGCAACGTAAGAGGCCACAGTAAACAATTTCTTTACAGACAGTTGTATTGCTGAATCTTGGGAAGCGACATATGTCCGCTAATATACACAACCGATAGATATAAAACGTTATTCTTCTACTTCGCTACATGACGCGTTTCGACCCTGTTTGATTTCATCAGGTAGAGGCAGCAGGCCTTGAAGATGAGGCCATTGGGTGGTTGGTTGGTACCTCTTCTCCCTTATTCACCGGGTTTGCTTACGGGAAACCCTCAATTTCTGTCTGCTACATCTACGATCATTCTTATCGAAATGACCAAGCTTCACTTCATTATGAATTATGGTCCACTTTAGGATTACGCGTCGCAATCTCATCGCACAACGAACACTTCAAAGTGGCCTTCCAATCATATAATCTTTTAGACTTTATTGTTCAGTATACTTCCATGTCATCATCAGGTTGTGCGTGAATACATAGAAAATAATCGTTTCTTCTTGGTCATGTCAGCCACCGCCCTCAAAGCATGAGCAGACAATTACAATCTTGCGAGAAAAACCAAACACTGGGTGAGCTGGAACGATAAAATACCGATATTTGTATAGAGGTATAAAAACATAGCAATTGAAAGGAGGGAAAACGTCGAAGGTTCAATTAATGGCTAACTTGGGTAAGACAGTAGAAGCATAGAAATCTACTAACAAGGAACAAGTGTCACAACAGTTTCAAGTCAACAAGGCAATTACAGCAACATAGATCAAGTGAAGTAACACAGTTCTCTGCGGAACCGTCTCCTTGCGACCCGCCTCCATGCAGAATAGTGCCTTGAGAGTTTTCATCCGCAACCCCCACCCTATCTGGTCGTGTGCTGATTTGGCATAAAAGTAGGCTAGCCATTACCGCTTTTAACTATCATTCCGGCCAATTTTTCATAAGCTGACCACTGGAGCTATTCCCTGCTTTTTGGTGAAGATGATGGTGGAATTCACCTGATTTGACAGTATACGCCACTACGTTAGCGGTTCGGAGTGTAAGGAATAGGAAGACCAAGAGCGCCTATAAAATTATTTGCACGCACTGTGCGCAAGTGTACTTTGGCCAAACAGCGAGATAACTACGCAATAGGATGGCCGAATGTAAAGGTACGTTTCGCGTCCACCAACCAACATGCCTGAATACAAGGCCTTACTGCCTTACTGCCTTACGGCGGTAGCGGTAGATGCGCTAGACTCGGGACACAAAATCGACTTGGACAATATAGAGATCATGTAGAGGTGAGCAAGAACAACAAACCAAAGATTAATTGCGGAGGCGTTAGAAATCTCCAAGGCTACTAACTGTGTAAAAAGAATAGACGGCGTGGAACTATCAAACGCATGGAAGACTGTCTTAACCCAACCAGTCTGAGCAGCTGTGGAGGACAGACTCACGTTAAACAGTCATCACGGAAGCCAAGAGCAACATCGTCACTGACTCCCATGAGAGTGACCCATTACGCGGATCAATTGGTAAAGTTCCAAGCTCATCGTTTCGTCAGATTCACCCAGTGACCTTTAGAAACTGTAACCACATGTATCGACTGCCCCGGGTTAAGACCCGTTTTCATTCTAATTGCTATACAATGCCAAGCTAAGTCTGTACTAGTTCATCTGGGCTGAATAAACCCTTGTTTCAAGGTTTGTCCCAATACAAACTCATTGAATACCAATTTTTTATTCTAAAACCTTTTAAACCAATGAAGTGTTTTGTTTTCAGGTGCGGCACTCTGTTATATTTACCAATGGGTCTTTGGCTATCCGATCGCGTGTATAAACATCCTGCTTGGAGTATTCAGACCATTACAGAAAAATGAAATAAGATAAAACGTAAGGATGGAAATAAAAATGCAAAAGGTAAAGAAATAGCAAATCTAGTGGCATTGCAGGACGACATAATATAGGTTGGTGTGGTGAACTTTTACAAAATCTACGCGAACCAAGTTGTTAGTATGTGTGGCAGTTACCAGACAAGCGTTCAGAGCCATACAAATGTTTTAGACACCATAGAAGTGCACAGAAAATTCATTTCAATGCGTTACGGATTGCTGGTTGTTAGATGGTGTTTTCGGAAGGTAGACGCTGCAGGTTTCAAACCAAGTGTTTAACAATGACAGGCACAGAGTAAGGCCAGTATGAAGTTAAAAATGAGCATCACAGCTAAAGTAGAAAATTGATAGCTTTTTAAAAACATTTCCTCATAGAAACGTGGCAGTTCATGGCAAACCTGTACAACAGTGAGGCACAACTACGTAACAATTATTTATCTGTCAGCAATTGTGATCCTACGAGTTGTGTTCCCAAAGACCGACTTTTTGAATTGGTGCGCCAACTGGCAGTGGGAGCGCTTTTCGGCTACTGAGGGCAGGTGAAGGCTTGTCTAGACAACAAACTGCTATTTGTCACATTTCGCTCTGACTGTTATTTGAAAAGATGCAGCCATTGTCCGTCGGATTATTGCCAAAGCGACAACAAAAAACTTAAAGAAAAGCGTCTGCGATTGCAATTTTACTCCAAACTTGGCAACGGTTTTACTGACACTACAACTGCTTAGCCTGGCGTACGAGAAGAACTGTATGATTTGCACGCAGTGCCATAACCAGTTTAAGTATTTCGAACACGACAGAATCTCGGTCGTTGACCATCCCATGCCTGGACGAACTTCCACATTAACAGATGATGGCCATGTCGAGAGAGATCTTGCCGTGATCTGTGGAAGTATTTGTCTAACTCTTCGGAAAGTTGCAGACCAAGTGGTCCTCAGCGTAGGATAATGTCACTAAAATGTCACCAAAATTGAGATGCGTCTTGTCAGTGCAAGATTCGTGCCACGGTTATTGACTTATGATCAAAAACAGCACCGTATTGTAATCAGCCAGAAACTGCTTATCATTGGCAATGACAATGAAATCCCCTAAGAATATTGTACCAGGCGATTAGATGTGGGTTTATGGCTATGATATTGAAACGCAAGTGCGGTTTTCTCAGTGGAAGGAAAATGTCGTGACCTAGTCCGAAAAAGCACGCATGAGTCAGTCAAAGATTAAGGTGATGTTTGTTGTGTTTTTGACTGCAAAACCATCGTGAATCGGGAATTTGTACCACTTAGTCAGGTGGTAAACAAAGAAGTCTACCAGAAAATTCTAGCGCATTTGACGGATGCTGTGTGCAGGAGGAGGCATGAAGAGTGAGAAATGCGTGCGAAAATGCGTCGGCGCAAGCATCGCACTTTGTCTGCAGCTCTCTAGCAAAACACCACACTCCCAATGTGCTTGATCTACTGTATTCTTCGGTCCTAGACACAGCAAACTTTGCACGTTTCGCAAAGTTAAGATCGCGTTGAAAGGACGTAGCTTCCGAACCATAGGGGAGATACAGAACAATGCGACAAGAGACCTGCGCGCCATCCAAGAAAGTGTGTTCCAGGAGGTATTCCAAAAAGAAAAGTACCGTTTGGAACGGTGTATTTCCAGTAGTGGGGACTACTTTGAGGAGCAAACTGCTCCGAAGGTTGTGGAATGAGCAATGTCTATGTTCTAGCTTACCTTCAGTTACGTTTTGAGCACACCTCGTATACATCCAAGCGTTGTATTGTGAGCTACGGCTCCAAAGCACCTCAAATGGCCGTTGTAACGTTGTATTTTCTCTTGCATTCATCAAAATGACAGTGGTGTTTATACTACAATGAAGAGTATCAAATTTCCCTACGACTCAGAAATATTTGGGTTAGTGAATAACAGTTTTACGGGATAATATCCGTTTCTAATCCACGATTGCTTTAGTTAGGGTGTTAACACATTTAGCGCCGACTCAAAGTTGACAACAAAATATGCTGCGAATTGCTCGTGTTTGACCCATTGGTTTACGCCAGATTAGCAGACACATTTTCAAACATAATATGGAAGCCCGCAGGAACCGTAGGGTTCAAGTCACATCTTGTGGCCGGAATGGTTAGTATATTTACAACCGCATGCGACAACCGCTACTCGGCCGCTGGATTAGAACAAAGAGCCGTTCAGCGTCTTCGTGATGCGAAACACAAAGGATGACACTACTAAAAGTTTACTTGAATTTTAACGGAACTTGTGATGGTAGTATCAGATCAGAGTGAGCAGATGGACCAACCGAGCGAGCAAAACAGCCAATGGGAGGTGGACGTGACGGATTCGATTACTGGACTCGGATTGAACGATACTGTTGCGAGTGATTCACCGTTTGTTTAACTGAAGCATAGGAGGAATCTCATCGACCCAGAAGGGCCGTTAGTTATGGACTTGAACCTGCAAGTTATATCGAGGAGTTTGGCTAGCTGTACTTTTTGCTTAACTATCTTTGCCGAATAAACGCTTGTCCCTGAAGGACTGAGTTCACTTAACCTCTCCCTCCTGACAGCACTATCGTAGGCTTCCATTCTTCAGCCTTCTAGGGGAGGCCCTTGCAGTGCGCCTGAACAGATACTCTTTCTATATTTCTCGACGTTAGATTTTGCTGTTGTTGGAACATTCTAAACGTCCAATTGTTTTAATGACTGTACATCTGTTTTCACAAAGTGCTGTCGTGAGGCTCGCGCCACACTGTACCTTGTCCTTGTTGATTCCCTTAATATTCCTCGAAGCCTGCATTTGCTGGGTCAACCTGCCTACATTTTTTCTAACGTTCCGTATTCTGCACGTTCAATGGTTCAATGGTGTATGATGGGATAAAAAGCATAACTTTACAAGACCCACAGGATGTATATGCAAAAGAAAATTAAAATCAAAATGTTCCAATGTGGAACGTGAAGTATCAGTGGTTAAATCATTGCACTTTAGCAAAGTGCTGTGTATCGTTTATCACTAAGATGAAAGTCTAAGTGTCTTTCGAATGCCGTCATGCCTGGTGCGTTCACCACATATTTTGGTAATGCATTCCAGTGAGAACAGATTCTAAGTGAGTAAAAATACTTTCTACAATTCAGACGGGAGTATTTCGTCATTAGTTTCAGGTGGTTGCCTCGGTTTTGTTTTAAGGGGCTAGAGTCAACAGTGATGTACATGGATGCTCGCTTTCAGTTAGTATCCGGTATGTGAGAGTAAGATCTCCGCGAAGCCGTCGGTATTCTTATGAGAACACACCGAGTACACGAAGACGCAGTTCGTAACTTATACCGGATAGTCCACGCTTTGCCTTTATGGCTCTTCTTCGGGGCTGTTCAAATAGGCGGATGTCTCCTTTTAACCATGGACACCAGGCCTGAATTGCATATTCAACATGAGGACGAATGTAGGAGTTAATCAGCAATGGTACTAGCCTTCGCTCAAAAGTGCCGAGAGTTCGCCTCAGACGTCTCAAGTTCAAGTTCGCCACACTTGCTGCTTCCGAACATTGGAGCGAATTTTCAAGACTCTCTTGCACGATTATACCTAAGTCGCGTTCACTAGTCACGTGTTGCATGACGTGTTGCCCCAAAAGGTATGTGTTAACGAAGCTGTTGTGCACCGTCAGCAGGTGGCACTTTGCAGGGTTCAGTGGGAGCTGGTTCTTTTCTGCCCATTCGTTAATCCGGGTCAGATCTTCCTGGAGGTAGGCACGGTTTGATGCTGAGCGAATTGCTCTCCATATTTTAGCATCGTCTGCAAATATTTGCATCGGAGATAGAATGTCTGCTGGAAGGTCATTAATGTAGACTAAAAACAGTAGCAGGCCGAGGACGGATCCTTGTGGTACACCAATGGAGATGCAAAGGCTTTCAGAATAGGTATTGGCTACTCTTATCTTGATTGCTCTGTCGTGTAAGTAGTCTTCTAACCAGGTGAGCAGGGAACCGTTGATACCTTAGGCAGCAAGCTTTTGGAGGAGAAAGAAGTGATTGACCCTGTCGAATGCTTTAGAAAAAGCTAGGTATATCACATCTATGGGCACTCCTTCATCAGCCGCCCTGGTCCATAAGTCCCGAGTAATCAGCAAATTAGTGAGACATGATTGTCTGCGTCGGAAACCATGTTGGGCATTAGAAATTATCTGTTGACTTTCAAAGTATCGCGTCAGTCCATCTGCGATTACCGATTCCATCACTTTTGATAAAACAGGAAGGAGAGTAACAGGTCGGTAGTTAGCAGGATCCGAGCGTTTACCTCCTTTGTATATTGGAGTGACAATTCCATTTTTTCACACAGATGGGAGTGTATAGGAGTCAAGCAGACCCTGGAAAAAGGTTGCAAGTGGTGCTGCTATGGTGGGAGCAAGGAATTTTAGTACTTTTGGACAGATCATGTCGATTCCAGGGACACTGTACTCTCGGAGAGACTGTAGTTTGCTTGCAACAGCTGCTGGAATAAAGGTGACGCTGGATAAGCCAACGACATTGGCTGGGAGTTGATAGGGCGAAGGTTCCATGACATTTGTAGCTACCGAGCCAAACTGCAAGAGTAGAGCGTTCGCGGCATCCACAGCAGTAGTTGTTAGGCCATTGGCCGTCCTGAGTGGTGGTATTCCGGGCTTAACCTTTATTTTACCATTCGCAAATATGTATAGTAGTTTGGTGTTACTCGTAAATTTCAGCACCATGTTCTCCTGCCATTCGTACTTATCGACACTAATGAGTAATGTGCAGTAGTTTCTGATGACTTTGTAATTCTGCCATGTGATATCACATGGGCTTAGCAAATGTTGCCTCCAGATTTCATCTCTTCTGTTGATCCATTTACGTGTTCTGCTCCGGATCCACGTATTGGTCCGGCGCGATGCTCGTAATGGTACAACCTTCGATGCTGATTACATGAACCATTTAATTTTGTCTTTCAATTCATTCCACGCGACATTCGCTGAGCTGTGTTTCTGTAGATCCAAGTCAACGGTTGCTGCTAAGTTGCGCACCTTATAATAGTCCGTAATAGTTCGTTGAGTCTCTCTTTCTTTAGCAACAATACTGGCATAATATACATAACCAAATGTTAGGACTGAATGGTCGCTACGGCCCAGTGGAGGATCGTATGCTACTGACTCAACCATCTACTCTTCATTAGTCAGGATTAAGTTCAGGAGTGATGGCTTGTTTGAACCGCGATGTCTGGTTGGTCGATGCATATGGTTATACAAAACTGCCGTATACATGAATTCGAGGAGTTTCGATTTAAATGATGGCCCATTAGGGGACATTGATGCTATTGAAGGAACCTTAAAGTCACCCATTATAAGACAGTGAGAGTACTTTTGTAAAACAGCATAGCGGAGGGCGTGTAACAGAATGTTATCGCTGTCTGCTGTTGAGTTCGGAGACCTATAGATAACTGCTAACAGGCACGTATCACTCTTCTTCTGTGAGCCAACATCTCGACCTGCTAGGTGCAGTCGGCAAAATAGTGCGTCGGGAATAACAAGGGAATTTTCGGTAAGGGCCTCACATTTCAAGTAATCTCGATAGTAGAACACCGCCAGTGCGAGATGGACCATCATTTCGAATGATTGACATCTCACTGTGTTCAATCTCTGGATCAAGTATGTTGTTTGAGAGCCAACTTTCAGTAACTGCTATGTGGTCTTAAGTTGTTGTTTCATGTCGATGGCGCAGCTCCGAGAGCTTAGAATATAACCACGGAGTGTTGGTGTAGCAGCGTTGAATTTGTTGACGCATCAGGAGCTCGGTTCACTGTGATTAACGGGCACACATAGTGCTGGTCTGCTGAAGTTTAAACGGTAGTTTGCATAGTGGGCTGGTTTGAAATAGGTTACCACTGAGACCGGCTCATCAGTATCTGAAGTCTGTATTAATTAAAGGAATGGTCATAACCGTACTTCTGGTGGTCCAAGTTTCCTGTTGTCATGCCATGCTTGAATTGCCACTTATACCATTTAGGGCGCAGCCAAGGTAACTTTCAAAATTCGTGGCCTGCTACCTTGGTAGTTTGTGGAAGCAATTAGACGAATGAAGTCAAAAGCCACGACATACTGCATGTCGTATAGTTCTGCGATGTACGTCCATTCTTAGATGTCGTGCTTCTGTCTTTCACTGCTATCGTCATGCTTCAAATATGGCACACCATGAACCAGTAACACTTTCTTCATCTCATTTTGACGAACGAACTAGGGTTGGATTTCCGCTTCTGTCTTTCTGCCCATGGCCTGTCAGGAAAAATGCGGGCAGACAAAGAGTTCACTAGCATGTGGCTTGCTAAGAGAACACCTTCCAGGTTGCGCGTGTTGCCAAATGTTACTCGCAGTAACCGAGGTTATCCTACGTGCGTAGATGATGGATTTCATGAAAGGCGTGAAAGACTAGTTGGGAGAACTTTCAGTCCGAATGCGCTGGTTATTTCATCCCAGCGGTTTTGCTCCTCGACTTGTCTACCTTTTAGCGATTCGCTGTTTGGTTCTGGGACGTTTGAACATGTTACTGTCATGGCCTTTTGGTTGCGTGGTAATTGTTTGTTCTGCAGTTCCTTGTGAGCGTAGGTTGGTCGAGTGGGGATGTCTGGCTTGTCTTCCGTGGACGATAGGCCAAGGCTACAGCAAGATTTTTTACGTGCAACGTCGGTAGTTGCACTATCTGTAGGAGTCAATTGTTGTTGCCCAGCTACTGACGTAGGTGATCGTGCAGTTTGTGCGTAACTCTGCATGCTTTGGCGCATTACGTAAGACGTGGGATACCGTTCAACCGGCCTGTGTTTACTGCAGTTTTTCACTAACTGTGTTTGCCTTTCGCTGGACTGGGTAGCATTGTTGCTAGAGAGCATTTGGCTTTCAACAGGTCGGGGATTCGGGCTACGTAACGCACAAATCTGCAACGCGTTCTGAAATTTTCCCTGCCAATACCGCGATCAGTTCCTTTTGGTCTGCCGACGTAATAGCCAATGCTTCACACCTTGTCGTAAGCGTTTGAACAATCTTACTTATCGGACTATCTGAACATAAGTCACAAAAGCAAAAGCTATCTGTCGATACGCTGTTAGCTCCGTTAAGTGTAATGTTCACATTTGTTGCGTCGTATGAATTGGCACAGAACGAACACGTGCTTTTCGAGCGGATGTTAGTTCCCCGCTTGTCTGAGCTACGATTGACCTTAGGTTTGTTGCTCACTGGATTCCCGGTTGACAAACATCTCCGGCCCATGGATCAATGGTCGGTATGCACTTTAGGTTGCGCTGGTCACGCCGTTTGGGCTGCCTCAGTTGTCTGCTCCGGTCAGCGTGTTTGGTGGTGGTGCGTCACTAGGCGCACGAGTAGCCAAAATCACACAGGTTTTGTGCAGTGAAATGCACATAAAAATATGGTAGTAAGGTGAGATGATAAAAATGCTTGTATCTATGGTATACCGTAGTGCACAGTACTAAGTTATATATTTTCTGACAGCCTTAAAGAAGATCTGTCGAATGGTAGACAAAATGTACTGATGAAACTCAAATAAGCAAAGTTACTCAAGTTGGCCTTAGTGAAGAGACTTCCGAAGATTTTTTTGTGGTGTACCAGCGTGTCGTAGGACTTACTTCAAAAATATAGACGCCGTTGGATAGAACTAAGTGATCGGAATCGATTGAGCGTACTTCCGAAGATGTAGCACAAGAGTGTGAAGGGAAAAGTCCAATTTAACACAGAGCACAGGATTGCACGATTAGCGCGCACACGCTGACAAGGTCATGACCTCGCTACCGAATAGTACCACATAAGGCACTAAACAAGTTCACCAAAGCGGGTTGATTAAGCTTCATCGGTGATCGTTGTCCAGATCGCTTATTCTCAATACTCATAAATGTCGCGATATAGCTGTCCCTGGCTTCCGCACTGACAAAATCTTGAGTTTGACAAATCCTTTTCGTCTCAATCACTTTTGAGTACATTAAGGTTTGTTTATCGCAAAAAGATCTTGGTCAACACTCTTTTATGTAGCTCTGCAGCTGATCCATGGCTTTTTCTTAACAAGTCAGCCTCCTTGGTAAAGATGGTTCCGATACCAATGAAAGCAACTGCTACCGTAACAAATTTCTAAATGCCTGCGGGATGCATCTAGGGTATTTTAAACTGCAGGATCTTGTTACTCTCGAGACTCGTCAACAAAGGGCAACCAAGAATGTCATGGGCCTATTTCATCTGTCATACAGCATAGACTGAAATTTATAAGGATGTATAGCAGTAGATATTAGCTTTTCCTTAGGAACCTTACAATGGTTTACCAAATTCGGAAGAACCCAAACCATATTTACCGCCCGCTGCTGGAATTGAACCACAACACTAAAATAAGAGTGCGCCCTCTGAAACTGACAATTCCGTATAGCCGATTTGAATGCCGAAGAAATTTCTTTCCCTACGCGAGTGCCAGCGTTGGAACGCCCTCCATAATTATATCGTCCATGCTCCCAATCTGACGATATTTAATAAACGAGTTGACGATGCATTGTCCCATTTACATTTCATTATCTAACTTGTTAGCCAGAGGATACGAAATGCAATCAAACAGTGTCTTGCCAAACGCCTAACCAATGGATTTATGCGTTTGTACGTTTAATACACGAACATCGCCGCTATTCTGCATTAGTTTATAGTAGGTCCACCAATACACTTTTCACTTTATCATGCAATTCACTTTTCGCAATAATTTCCATCCCACGGGACTTGTTAAGCAACGCTATTTTACCCGTAATAAACCATTGTTCCATTATTATTTTGTTTACATCAAAAGTTTATTCCGTTGCTTATTTAGATATTCTCAAAACTTTTTCCGGATGGTTTAAACATTCTACCAAAAGTAAGTGTTTACGATAGAGCGGCGACTTGAAAAGGATGTGTCAAACTAGCCACTTCAAACCAGTACGAACTAGACTGATCCGATTTCGTGGATTTAGCATTCTATTGAGACAGCTGTCCGTAGTCCCCGCTTCCTAACTTATTTGCATACCATCGCGACATAAAACGCCATGAGAATCCTGTACGAGCCGAGGAAACTTCGTTTCACATGACCTACAGTTAGTAGGAATGCTGTTTCCACTACGCTATGACCACCACGATGTGCAGAACGTAGCAAGCTATACACCCTACCATTGAATTAAGCTAACTATGCCAACTTGCTAGCGCAACATGGCGATTGAAGAAGCGCGCTTAATTCGGACCTCCTCGGTGTTTAGGGCGAACTCTAAAAATATAAGCTCTGGTTAGGGGTATACATATCCTGATTTATTAAGAATTGGTCGGTCTGACAGACGACATTTACTGGGTATAGAAAATCGAACTGCATCCTTATTCACAAATTTGCATGCTTATAGAAACAAATTTTAGTGAACCTTGTTCTCATTTCATTTCGCATGACGCATTCCCGTGATTACAACAACTTTAACACTTCGAAAGACAAAACCGACTTAGTCTGCGATATGCACTGATAATAAAATTATCGTTTGTTAGCATGGGTTCTTTTGAAATGCTAGTATCACTGCTCCTTCAACTATACAATTCATATTAAAAACTTCACAGCCTCCAGATAACATCCTTTTTGAAGGAACAGTAAACCACTAATTCTAATTAGAAAAAGTCACCATAATTGAATAGTATGGCCTTTGATATCATGGGATAAACGTTAAAATGGCTGGCATTGCCTAATTTCCAAACTTTAAAAACATAAATCGTTTTTATTTAGGCTTCCACTATAACAACATTTTGTCCTTGAGACAAAAGCTTCGTCAAGCCAGCTAAACTTAAGAGATGTTGCGTGCTAATCGCTCACTTGTGCAATCATGGTCTTTTAACTGTGGTTCAGCGACATTATGTCGCACACCTTTGGATCCATACTCATTCGTCGTGCTTTTATAAGCTCTACTTTGTGATACCAGTTTCCCGAGCATAATCCAGTGCATCCTACATCTACCCTGATTTCTAACTTCCGGGCCGTATTTCGTCGATATCCACGTGCCAAAAGTTGTCTACCTCCAGCCACCGGAGACATTGTTTTATCTCGCTCGATAGACCATTTCAACGGCTTTCGAACAAACTGTCACTCGTTCAAATATAACATTGCTTGCTACAGCTACAGGTCTCAAAGCAAATTCACCCGGCGCGATCCATAGACATAACCACGAGAATTCTCAATCACACCTTCGTGTATTCTGCCCCACGTTTAAGCTGACACATTCGACTGGCACGCCAGTGAGAACAGTCTACAAGCACACAACTGCAACGTGAACACTGACCTTACCGACAACGTCAATAACAGAACGACCTTTTACAATATAGGGTGAGTCATTCAAATGGTTCGTAACATTTGCTCAACAAGCGTGATGCCCAGTGTGCCACAGACTATAGACCTATGTGGATCATGTTCCAAACTTGTTAAGGGAGGCATTTTGTGAGCAGTTGTTGCAAGTTCTTCCATGCGAGATGCTTCCGAGGTAAATCTAGTTAGGCCAAGTTATTAAACAAACCAGACTCGCTATAGTTCCGTGTGGAATGCACATCGATCCCACTGATATAAAGCATGCTCCTATTATCTCAGAAGTATGACCAGCTACTAGCCAAGTTTGAGGAAATGGTGAGCACCAAAATCAATGGGGTTTGGGTAAGCATAGCAGACTGTGCAACCCAATCCTCCCCCGTAAGTACTTCTCCTAACCCGCGAAGAACTGTTAATAACACCGTAAGCAACACGACACCAAGAGTCCAGAACATCAACATCTGTCCCAATATCACACGTAACTCACATTTGACTAAAGCGGTTCTCAGTTCGATCGGAGTAACTACACGTAAGGCTACTTCCAAACTCCCGACGGAGTGCGTAGAAAAAGAGCAAGCCGATACGAGCGAAAGTTGGGTTACGGTTGACTCCAAGAAGAGCCGTCAATTAAAATTAACATCACCCCCAACTGGATCGGAAAATGAGGAGCGTAGCGTAGTTTTCCTAGCGCCAACACCACTGGTTTCCTTCGGTACATCTCCGAGTAATTCAACCACTAAACGCGACATGTCGAAAGGTGTACAGAAACAACAACATGTACTGAGCGTACTGTGCTCCAATATCCCAGAATCAAAGTCGACATCGATACGAGGCAGGCAGTTGGATGACCTCAACCAGTGGGACATTATTAGTAACCTAATCGGAGTTGTACTGAAACCTGTACACGTAGCGCGTATTACACGACACCCCAACTCTTAACATTTCGTAGAGCCAAGATTATTGCATGTTGTGCTGAACCCCATCAATGAACTAGAATCAGTACTATTGTCGACAGGTAGTCTCAGAAATGAACACTGCTCCATCCGTATCTTTCCAGACATCCCATGGGGCGAGCGTTATCAATTTAACCGCAACTTAGAGGACTACCGGGAAGAAACTTCAATAAGAACCATACTTCTTCACGGGTTCCTGAAATTGAAGCATGTGGTGAGCATGAAATAATAACCCATGATAAAGAACAGTGGTGTTATATTCGTGGAATATGATGTGTTATCGAAATCCGTGTCACGACTGTGTACCTCACCGAACTACAAAGGAAGTGGCCCGACAGTGTTGAAGGTGGTCCTTCAGTCAAAACATATGGTAGCACGGATGTTAAAAAGCTGGTACATGTTCCGTTGCAAGCTACCATCTGAGGTTCGGCTGAAGACAATCAACGATATATTTCCTGGAGATGATGTCACTCAAAGAACCAAACGCGATGGGATCTATGAATGAACAATGCACCAGTAGTGTGACGAATGAGCCCATACAACCTCTAAAAGATGATATTGACCAGAAAACTTACACTGTACGTCGAAGATTAGACACGGAACTAGCAACACGGATAATGAATAGAACGTTAAACCCTTCACCAAGTACACATCGAAAAAACGATTAGTCGCTGGCCACTCACTGTTTGGCAAAACTTCACGTATGAATTGTAAAACCTACGAAACATTGCTTAAATCTGAGAAACTTTCATATATGTACACTAACGCCCAAGGGCTCCTCAGTAAAATTACCGAACTTCTACTTCGTCAGGTTGTGAATGCTTGGGACCTAATTTCTATTACCGAAACTTGGTTACACCAAAAGGTGACTGATGCTGAGGTTGAGATAGTCGGAATGTCAGTCATCCGGAACGACCGCCCCAGCAGAGAAGGTGGGGTCCTACTCTACTATCGCAGCGATCTACAATGTACAATAGTTGATGATGTGGAAACACACGTTACCGACTCACTCTGGTGCCGTTTCCGACTAAGATACAACGACGCATGTCTGATAGCTATCGTTTACCGTCCCCCAACCTCCCCTCCGGAAAAGGATTCCTGCTTGATCCTTGGCCTAAACAGAATAACACGCACTAAGTACAGCCGCGTTCTCATCTCCGAGGATATCAACCTACACAATCTGGAGGTTTCAGCTTCACCCAGTGAGCAGTTCAAAGCAGACTTGCATGAACAGATCGCTAATATTCCTTCGTACAATCATGTCACCACGTCCACTAGATTCAGGACAGCAAACAAACCGTCCATATTGGACCTTGTGCCCACAAATGAAGAGCTCATGATTGACAAGTTATTGATGTATAGTCCATTAGGTCTCAGTGACCATGTAGCAATAACTTTTGACTATATGTGTTATGCAGAGTATCCATCTGAACACTGGAAACTAACTCATACAATCACAGGCTACCACATATTGAAAGAACTCGCCGAGGCAGCTGCTTGGGAATTCTCAAACAAAGTCCTCTTGACAACTTTTGACAGGGTTCGTTAATAGACTCAGCGACATCGTAAACAGAGCATCAGAGACCAAGCCACTTCGTCCCGCAAAAATGCCTTTAATTCTAAAGATCAGGACTCGAAAATGTCTGGCCATAAGGGATGCTGCATGACGTGCTTACAATATTAACTGCGACTCAGAGACTTGGGGAAATTTCCTGACCCATCACAACCATTGCACTGCACTTGTCCGTGAGGACAAAGTAACTTATCAACAGTGCCTAGCCAAAAATTCATGACAAACAAAAACTCCTATATAGGCATGTCAATAAGCTTCGTAAAGTGAAGCATGGAATCCTTCCACTTTTCACGACAGACGGTAGAGTACAAAGCGCCGAAGAAGCAGATAATGTCCTGCGGCTACAATACGCTCCGATTTTCGAAATGGCAACGTCTACGTGGCCCATAATATCAAGCAGATTACCGACTCCATTGTATACAAATGTAATTTTAAGCCCATCAATTGTTCTAAGGAAGTTACTCTCACTGCGTGAGCATAGTTCTCCGGGAGCAGACAACATCTGCCCGAAGGCACGGAAAGCTGTGGCCAACAAGTTGACTGAACCACTGTCACATTCTTCCAAAGGTGCTCTGATGAGCAAGTCCCCACTATGTAGAAGTGTGGCATTATCACCCCTATTTTTAAAGGCGGTAGCTGTTCAGATCCTGCAAACTATCGTCCAGTGACTCTCCTCCCTGTGCTCGCGAAGGAGATAGAAGCAGTCGTCGCTGAGGCTTAATTGGACTACCTGGAAAAACGCAACATCCTGGAACCGAAACAGCATGGTTTCCGTCAACGCCGGTCATGCACAACCAACCCAATGATTGCACGAGGTAGTTGAACGGAAGTTGCTGATGATGCGATCGGAGTCGACGTCATCTATCTGGACTTCTCCAAAGCGTTCGACCGCCTTGATCATCGCATCCCCTCGGATCCTTGTTAAATTTATGCATTTGTAAGGCAAGCTAAGGTTCACGGGTAGTTCTGTAACTTAAAGCAAACTTTCTTGCTGATTAATGGCTCGACCTAAGCTTCGGAGACACAAGGCTGGACCAATCATACGAAGCCTAAAATAAGTACGTCGAACGAAAAGCGAAAAACGAGCAAAGCTGCTTTTGAGTTTTCGAAAGGTTTGGCTCTTTTTTGGTAGTTTCAAAACGCTGTGGTCTTTTTATGGATTTTCAAAAACGTTTGGTAAGAGCAGAAAATTTCAGAGGCACGTTCTATGTAAAATAATGAGTGCTAACGAAGTCCGAAAAACGAACTGGAGGTTAGAGCTTCCTACCGCGTCGATTGATAGTATGGCGAGTAGGAGTGCTGTCGGTTGAGGTTGTCGGTTCTGTTGGACCGGACTGACTCGTCTGAGGTTGCGGTGCCAGCTGTGATGGCACAGACTGTGTAGATGCTTATCGCACCGAAGAGTCAGACTTGTCGAAGAATGTTGGCTTGAGTCGATCGATGTTGATCGTCTCAGTGGTGTTGCGTCGTAGCTTGTCCATGTCGGGATCAGCTTGTTCGGCAGCAGCCATACCGGCTAGATCAGTGTTGGTGCCAGGCGATAAGCTGATCTGCTGAATGCGTGAAAGTGCATCCGCTACGGGATTGAGAGCACCTGAGACTTGTCGTACGTCTGTCGTAAACTGAGAAACGTAGCCTAGGTGTCTAGTTTCCCTCGGAGAATACTTGTCTGTTGCGCCATTGATTGCGTAGATCAATGGCTTGTGGTCAGTGAAGACTGTAAAATGTCGACCTTTGAGATAACGACGATAATGCCTGATATCTAGGTAGATGACCAACAGTTCCCTACCGAAGGTGCTGTAACGCGATTCGGCAGGTTGTAAACGATTCGAGAAGAAACCTAGAGGTAACCATCAATGGTTGATGAGTTGTTGAAGAACTGCACCGACGGCAGTGTCGGATGCGCCAGTTGTCAGGGAGTGTGATGCGGATGTGACTGGATGGGCGAGAAGCGCTATGTTAGAGATAGCGTCTTTGAGCTTCTCGAAAGACAGTCTGGCATCGTCCGCAAAATGAAAAGACCGTCGTTTACCGCGGAGCAAGTCAGTCATTGGTTGAGCAATGCTCGCGCAGTTAGGGATAAAGCGTCTATAATAGTTAACCAGGCCAAGGAATCGGCGTAACTGTTTGAAGGAACTGGGAGCAGGATAGTCCTGCAGTGCCTGGATTTTGTCTGGCAGAGCTTCAATACCAGAGGCGGATAGGCGGTGGCCAAGAAAGTCGATGGAACTTTGGCCAAGCTCGCATTTATCGAGGTTGATGGTAACCCAATGCTGTGTTAAGCTTTGAAAGAGAGCGTCAAGGTGACGAAAATTCTCCTCGTCAGAAGAGCTGGCGATGAGTATGTCATCTAAATAAGAGTAAACGCCTTCGAGTCCTCGCGTTACCTCATGAATGAAACGCTGAAAAGTTTGGGCAGCGTTGCTGAGGCCGAAAGGCATTCTGAGGTACTCGAATAGGTCGGATGGCGTGATGACTGCGGTTTTAGCAATGTCGTCCGGCGCGACAGGTATCTGATGGTAGGCGCGAACTAGGTCGACTTTGCTAAAGATAGACTTGCCAGCTAGAGCTGAGGTCAAGTCGTGCATGTGCGGAATGGGGTGTTTATCCGGGACGGTAACTTTGTTAAGTGTCCTGTAATCACCACGGGGGCGCCAGCCACCGGATTTCTTCGGTACCATGTGTAATGGTGATGCCCATGGACTTTTGGACGGGCGGATGATTCCCGGTTCGAGCATTTGCTCGAATTTCGCCTCAGCAGCTTTGAGCTTGTCCATGGTTAGTCGGCGAGGGCGGGCCGAAACAGGTAAGCACTTAGTGCAAATGTGGTGCATGACGTTTGACGTCACAGGAGGCAAGTCGTTCAGGACGCGAATGAGTTTAGGATGCTTGTTGCAAATTTCTAGAAAAGGTTGTGAAGCTTGAGGTAGGACCCGAATGGGAGTGATAGCAGCCACGTTGGCGCTAGTCCCGATAACACTGAGCTGTGTCCTGGAGTCGATATGCTTCTTCCTTTTAGCGTCGACGGTGAGGTCGAAGCGCTGAAGAAAGTCCATGACTAGGATGACGAAAGGCACGGCAACGATTATGGAAGGCCAGCGAAAGGTTCACCGGAGGCCTAAATTGAGCGTTAGCAGCTTTTCACCGAAAGTTGCGATTGGTGTGCCATTGGCGACACGCAGCTTGGTCGGCGATGGTGAGACGACCTCATCTGGGCTACGGGGTATAACGCTAACTTCGGCTCCTGTGTATACTAGAAACTCGGTGCCGGAAGTTAACTACCTAACGCGGATGAGGCGACTTTGATTTTGGCCGGTCGCGTCCGTCGCCGTTACGGACTGGCCGAGAAGTTTCCCTGCTTCTCGACGAAGTTGCAAGGTTTGACACATTTACGAGCTGCGGTACTAAAGCGCTGATGGTACCAACAGCTAGCCTGCCTGTTGCTGGACTTAGAACGTTTGAAAGGTGATTTTGAGCGGCTATGACGACGACGGTTCATAGTAAGCTGTTGAACCTGGCAACTATGTGTCGCAACTTGTGTTTGCAGGGCTTCTACAGTTGACTGTAAGACAGCGATAGAAGTGCCCTTGGACGCGACGGCATTGATCATGCTGGCGTCGGCGTGTGGCTGTGATCGCTCAATAACTCGATCCGCTAAATCTGATAGTTGAGTGATCGAAACGGAGCTCACTTCAGCCAGAACCGCTTGCGTGTTTTCCGGTAGTTGCTGTAGCCATAGTTCGCGAAGTAAAGTCTCGTCTATGGTTGAGGAATCAAGGAGTTGCTGCATCTCTCGTAGCAGGGTTGGGGGCAGTTTGTCGCCCAGCTGCAGATCCCTGAAAAGCTGCTGCAGGCGAACTATCTCAGAGGGCATAACACGCTTAATCCTGGCCCTCTTCAGCTCATCCTAGCGGTTATCGGTCTGAGAAATGACAACGTCACGAACCTGCATTGATATCTCTTTGGGGAGATAGGACAGGAGCTTGCCATACTTCGCGTATTCGAAGTGATTCTGTGGTTGTAAAACTCAGCCTCCAATAGAGCGAACCACAAAAGAAGATCCATGTCCCAAGAGGGTGACACAGAGAGAGATACAACGCTTTGTAGCGACTCTACCTTATGGTCTGCAGATTCTATGGCTAAAAGTGGCGCCAAAATATGCTACGGTATGCAAAATTAAGCCACAAATTATACATAATAAATGGAACGAGCTCACCGGAGGAAAGTTTGAAATATCCGGCGC
>CALYDF020003084.1:0-22628 GCA_944474145.2 Dicrocoelium dendriticum
GTGCGTTACTAGTGTGTTAAATGTTCTTGCGAAATTTCCCAGACGATGTTTTGGGAAGGCATTCAGTTTAGTAGATCCAATATCCCTACTTAACAAGGGCGGATAACACATTGTAGTGCGTGACCGTATACTTGCATCTTCCTCTTCCTCAGGATATTCCGCATAACACTGATAGTCCAACAATAGTGAATATCACCGCGACCTAGTGGTGTACTTGTAATTATGCTGTCGACAACGTGTTATTCATTGGTGAGTGAAAGATCAAATATCGACGGTCTGCTAGTATTTCCAGTTCTGGTGGTGTAGGTCACGTGGTTAGAGATGTTAGCAGGGAATTACCTCTTGTTAACAGACGTTAAACCGTATGCCATCGAGCACCGCTATTTTCAGGTAGTGCATACTAAATTCGCGTGCGCTGAGAATGCGACCGTATGACCTGCTAAAAGCAACCAGAGTAACGTGGTTCAGGATGGAGTCCAGTTCACACCTTGACTTTATATGAACACAAATCACAGCTATAATACATATGTCTGTTCTGCAACCATAGGGGCAATAAAGCGAATCTGGGGCGCGGATTTCTTGGTGGTCAATAATTTTCCATCAGAGGCTTTATTGTTGAACAGGATTTTGCCACCACTTACAGCCCTATATCTACGAAGCATCGTCATACCAGGTAAATGTACCTCGAAAGTTGCTATCTCAAGGCGTAATCAAACTTCCGCAATCATAATGAGATCCCGCCGTTGTGACGCCTCTAGTTATTTATTTCGGACAAATTACTAAGATGAATTTGAACGTTAGTACGCAAACAAGCTACTGATTTATGTTTTGAAATCTGAGTGGACAACAATTTCGTGTTTAATATTAAGCCAACCTTACATCGGTCGATCGCTAATCATCTATTGCGGGAATTATTAATTATTGAATTGCTAACAGGCTGTATAGAATACGGAGCTTTCCCCATCGAGATCTTTTTTCGTGTTTCTCCCTATCCCCTCAAGTGTCATGAGTGCTATTGCGTCTATCACTCTGCAGGATTGTGAAGACAAATATTTTACTGAAATTGCATGATCCAATGAAATGCTGAATACTATTAGCCTGCGTCTGTAATATTTAAGCTAATCTCGGCGGGTAACCTGAAGCGATGCCTAAGTAAGGGTACCGTGTATTTGTCAATATTTGATTAAATCTTTACGTTCCATAGATTGTTGAATTGGCTTTTCTTTGTATGTCTGCACAGGATGTGAACGATTTTCAGGAGGTCTACAATTCCAAAGTTGAAGTCAAAGCAGCTGATGATAATGGTGACTTCGGCAGTTGCAATACCTATGCTCTTGATGTCTCTCCTACTGAAAGTATGTTTCTATTTCTTTCCAACTAAGCGACTGATGCTTTAGCGTATCAGATGCAATTATGTGATATCTGGTACATTGACTTGTGTACTTAAACCTGTAAACGCTGACTTAGCCATTGGGTCTTTCACGAAGCAACATCGACATTTTCCACTCGGGTTATACATGCATGGCCCATCTTGCAACGAATCACCAAAACCTCATATCTGTGCGTGTCTACCTTACTATGGAACCGCCACATCCACATCTTTAGATAAATATTGCTGGATCATTTCTCATCACAAACTTGGCACGTGTTTGAAGAATACCAGTCAGTTACTCGGCCGCTTAGGTCCTTTATTTTTCTATGACTCTAGAACATCCGATCCGTGTACAATAAGTGGGATGCCGATATGTATCATCTCCAATTAGACTGCGTCCATGGTTGATCAAACGCAATGTTCTATTATTGCCACTGCGGCAAGCATTATGCCTCAACGCTCAAATATATTGAGCTGACAAAGTTAAAGGACCAATGCTTCACAAGCTGTGCGATCGTGGTTTAACCATTATACATTGATTAAACTTAACCACCTCCCCTGACTTATTCCTCAGTTAGGTGGCGCTCACAGCATTTGCTACCAAGGTATTCCACTTATAGCAATTATAAGAATCACATGGGAATGTTTTATTCAGCAACCCAATAAATATAATATAATAATATGGAAATGTGTTGAGTAAAATATTCTTTTGGCGACTCTTAACAGAATCAGACATTTACAATTTGCGAGTTACATTGTAATGGTGAAGATTTGGGCCAAATATTCATTTGGATTTAAAATGTATCGGTTAAATTGATGAATCACGTGGTCACTAAATGTGGTAGATACACTGCAATGTAAAAGTAAATAGGTATATTATGTTCAAAACCGATCAAGTGATCAGGTATTGAAAGATGTGTTTTAGAGTAAAAAGAAACTGGGGTACAAAGTACTCCTGTAAGCAAGACTCCAGCTTATGGTAATAAAAATATCTTTCCACTGCAATGTACATGCTATGTTTACGGAATCCCTGTGAGAAACTATCCGGTATTGTGTGAATAACTCGGAAATCCTCTCCAGAGCCTGCGTGACCATACACATGGAGGTTTCATCTGATGGATGTGTTAAAATGCCCCGTGTTAAGAAGAAACTTTGTCTCTATAAATCCACTTCAGTATGTGGTCGTGAATCCTATGAGGTAGGGCGGCTCGTATTGCGACCCAAATATCGTGCACCACAATAGCAGGTGTATTGATACACCAGCCTACCTGTGCAGCAGGATAAATAGGTCACAATACGAGACCCCTACCTAATAGGATAAACGAGCTGCAAAATATATCTTCCCAACAGATTATTTTAAAGCGTTTGGTCAGGACATAAGCTGCAATGTCGAACTTGGAAGTAAATGCACAAAAGCTTCCTTTTGGGCTATGATTAAGCAGTGCGCGTTTCTTTAAATTTCCATACTAAATTATTGCACGGATTCCAGGAACATCTCATGTCCATTGCCGAGGAGAGCTATATATATGCCAGCTGAAGCTGGAGCTGTGCGTACAGCTAAATATTTCACGCCAGTTACATTTATCATGGAACTCGCCACTTGGTACCTGAACTTTCGATATGGTGTTCAACCTAGTTAAGAATAGATGAGGCGTAAAACTAATGTACCTAATTACCTGTACATTGCAATTTTATTACCACATTTAGTGACTCCGCGATTCATTTAATTGGACAATAGATTTAACATCATAATCAATATTTGGCCCAACTCGGCACATTTTCCATGTAACCCGCAACTGTAAATTTCTGAGTCGGTTGCGTTTTACAGAGTAGAGTATTTAACTCAACGCTGATACATCGTATCCCACTTAGGAGATGTGATCCACCCTTGATGACGTGGGTATCGGAATGTGCTCATGGTACACATAGTTACAATTTTCTATTGATAGACATAACAACAGAGTCGGCGCATGTGCTAATCAAACGGTATTGGATGTAAGACCCCTGCTGTATTGTATGCTATCTAGTAGATGTGAATTATCACTGCTCATCAAAGTGATCTTTTCGCTTACACCAAGAGGTTGAATTGGCTGCATTCATTAGACATCTCGTTGAAATGTCCGCTGTTGTACTGCTAACCGACCGATTGTTTCATTCAATATTCGGATACAAAGTCAATCATTTTCTTTGCAGTGGATTACTGCTCCTGGCTTTGTATGAAAATTGGTAAATGTAGCTTTATGTCATAATGCTGCACAGAAGATTGGATTTAGCTTTCTGATTTAACATTTGACAGTCTTTAATTCATCAATGTAGTGCAAACGCATATTACGACCACTGTGTTTCTTACGGGCAATTTGAGTGTTTCTCGTGTTATTAGATGTGGCATCAACTCATCCATACACCCATGTGTACCAGGCACCGCACAAGATCACTTAATCTAATTTCGTCATTCTGCGCACCAAGGTTACTATGGTGATGTGGAATCAAATGAGGACTCCACAACGAATATTCGCAGGTACCGGGAATCGAATGTAACTGGTGCCTACCCGGACAATTCGAGTCCATCTTTGCCAGACAGTATAGTACAACTCAGACCACTCCAAGCAAGCTCCCCCAGAGCATTTTCAAATGAGGTGAGTAGCCTTCTTTCTAAGTACATGGGACCAATATTTCAAAGTACTATCACATTCATTTTGACTAAAATTTGACAACACTTGCTTGGACAATTTTCGTACCTAGTCCATATATCTTGAACTGTGTCACGCTAGAATGTCTCTTTTATATTTGTTTGCCCTTTCCATGCATCCATCTAAGTCCGATGTATCAGTGACATGCTTGATGCCATCATCAGTCCGTCCGTATCTTTGAGGTGATTTGCTAGAGATTTCCTCTTAACTATAGGCATAAGAAAGAAGCAGTAGACTTTACGGATTATCAGACCAACTTGCTTGGTAAAACACAAGGCCGCACATGGGATGTCCAAAAGCTGCGACTATTTGCCGTCAAGCGAGCACACCCATGCAAAGCGGAGCAGGTCAATTAACACCCACCATCTAATGCCTATAGAGCTCACAGTTAAATTGTCTGACCAATTCCAAAATAAGTAGGCGCTGAACTTAATCAATACCGCCTGCATACAGTCTCAACTTGATCCCGGCAGTTCCCAACTATCATAATCATACACCATCAGCTCTCGCCGCCATACATAACATAGTTATAGCAGACTTTTGATTTGACAACTGCCAGGAAGATACATTCTTCAGATAGACCGCCAGTGAACATCAGTGAACATCAACAACAATCTGCCGCCGACGACAATCACCGCACATCAACCTTCATTTGTTTTATAAGTTCGTCCTGTAATCGACATTCCATGACGTTTTTTTGCTTAAAACGGATCCATACATAAGTTATAATTTCATAGATCCCTAACTGCCATTTCTACGTGATTACTCCATGATCCCGTACGAACTTTTTATGTTACTTCTGAGGCTCCTACGTGTGGTTGTATTCATCCAACTAAACTTCCGTCACTCGGTTTTGTAAAAGGCCGATATGGTTTCCAAGATACCCCCCATACTGAACAGGTGCATAGTCACACAAAGGGTGTCGCTGTTTTGCTAGACTAATATCCGGTGAGGACTTTTAACTATAACGCAAAGAAAGTTAGCAAGAATTAAGATTGTCGGACGTAAAAAGGTCTGCAATCAAGGAAACCAATCCAAGAGTACCAACATATCTGCGCCCAATGTCCTTCTGTCATTGTAGAAAGACTCTGAGGGCTCACTAGATTTCGGTCCAGTCTCCATACTTAACACAAGGTAGTGCAATGGAATTGTGTTAACGCCAACGTTGAACAGACCTTGGACAATGTAACATACGTGTGGAGCGCAATTTCATGTTAGTAAGGCGTCTGATTGTTTACCGCGTATCCTGGCGCAAACTGTGTTATTTGTGCACAGTGTATTGTATTTAAGCACACCTACTCGCTAACATCTCGAAGAAGCTAAAATAATCGACTGAGTCTAACGCACACTTGTATGGTCAGAAACACAGCTGTCGTCGATCTACTGTATTAGCGTTGCTGTTCTAACTATTTAGCTAAGTGCACGAATGGTCTAAACAGCTCAACTATATGTGGCATGTAGCCTAGAGCTAACGTGCTTGTCTCGTAATCTTACGACGCGGGTTCGAATCCGCGTAGGTGTAGGCGTCCTCGCTGTATACTCAGCTAACGTGCGACTGGTGGTGGCCGCGCGAAAGTGTAGCGCTGTTACGGCGTAGAATTATCATGCTATTTTTTGCTTTTATTTACTTGAGATTCTCTAATCCGGAAGTATGTTCGTGGCTTGGGGCGACGGATGAGAATACAAGTCACTGGGTAAGTGGAGGTTTCATCACCATCATGATCAGTATAAACGTTAGCTGCAGGTGGAAAATACCTCAGATATTGTGCAGCAATACAACGCACGAGAAGTTAAAAATACCGTGGCACGCCAGCTGAGTCCCCAGTAGCGGATGGACATCGTTCCGCTTAGCAAACAGCCGGCTATGGTGCCGCAATAAGTTATGTTATGCTTGACGAATGCGATCGTGATTGGGAGGCGAGAATAAGCGGGAGAGGGATGGACAAAGCAAATCACAACACATACTCCACTGGGGCCGGCTCCCATTCATATCAGTGTGTCCACACAAACGAGTTCATTGTATTTAGGACCCCAGCCCGGCAGTCGGGATGCACCAACCGATGCCAAAATTCCAATTCTCTCTTGAACAAGTCTTCGCTTGGCTTTCCCTCCTCCTCTTTCAACTACACCCACAACGCGCAAACAATACACGTCGCGGAAGTCGGTGTGTTGGCATGCGCAACACTTGGCTCAGCTATCGGCGCAAAGTACGTAATATAATGGGGCTGAGCGGTTCACTCTCTCCTTCTTCCCAAAATACGCAACGCTGAACAGGCTCATTGCGCACGCCGTGCTCCAACCAGACATGAGCAAAACTGGAAAGGCAGAAATGATCGGATGCAACGAGCCTCTTTATGTCTGTCTTCCTGATAAGCCAGTTTTCACAACCATATAGGATAATTGAACGGACGGCTGCGTTATAAACTCTGCCCTTCAGCACGAGAGAAATGTCGCGTCTGCGCTACAGGTGGCGGAAATTAGCAAAAGCACCTCGAGCGTTTGCTATACGGTTCCTAACCTCATCTTTGATCCCACGGGCGCTAATATAGCTGCCCAGGTACTTGAATTATTGAAGGACTTTTAGCTTATCACCACAAAGCGTTAGCACTGCAGTGGGTCTCTACCAATCTTTGATAAATATTTTGGATTTCGTTGGAGTAAAGCGTTGTCCAATAGGAATGACAGCCAACGCTAATCGGTCCAGTGTTGCTTGGCGAGTTTGGGAGCTGCCACAGATGAAGCCAATATCGTCCGCGTACTCCAAGTCAAGAAATCGTTCGCCAAGTAGTTGCTCCACACCTTCTAGGTAATGACCAGCGAACGCTGATTCCATGACTTCATCAATAGCGAAGTTAAAGAGGAAAGGTGACAGCGGACAACCTTGTCTGACACCGTTGATGATACTGAAGTTTGGCGACAGTTTGCCATAAACCCTCAATCTGACCGAACTCTGCGCTCAGAGCACTTTGATATTTACATATTTATCAGACATACCTTTCATCAGCAGACATTTTGAAAGGGCACATCGATCAACTGAGTCGAATGCACCTCTTATGTCAAGAAAACGGACAACGGTGCGTCGCCAATAAACATGGTGGTGCTCCAACAATTGACGCAAGATGAAGATGTAATCTATGCAGCTCCAACCTAGATGAAACCCAGCTTGCTCTTCACGAATCCGGCTTTTGTGTTTGCCAGTCATTCTGTGGATAATGACAGACGCAAGCAATTCAGTGGCAATTGAAATTAGACTGATCCCACTATGATTGCCGCATTCCGAAAGGGTGTCTCCCTTGAACATTGGGACCATAACGGAGGGGCGCCAGTCTGTCTGGACAGTCTCCTGCTCCTAATGTTTCATTATAAACTCGTGTAGATCATCATACGACAATTTTCCGACCTTGGCGTTTAGATCGCCAGCCAACAGCACAATATCCGTGCTTCTTCTGTAACGAAGGAGATAGTGACTTTGGTGATAGAAGTCATCTTTCACCGAATCAGTGCTACAGTTTGTAAGGGCGTAGGGCGCAATGACAACCAGACACCGTTTGTCCCCGCGCGAGTTCATAGCATGGAACGAACCAGATAATCTAACGGCGCACCTTAGACTTTTGACCAGGATCCAATCGATTAGGGCAGATTCAGCCCGGGGATTCAAAACAATGCCGACGCCAGGTTGACCGACATTCGAAGCTGCACCATCGCGAGATAGGCGCAATGAGAATGTGCCGCCAGTGTGGCATGTGGGGGATCGTATAGTTAACACGGAGCTCCAGTCTTTCAGGCGGGTTTCTGATAAACTGCAAATATCGATGGCTATAGTCCCCAGTCTGTGGACAAGTGCTGGCTGTTGGCCAATCTATAGTAAAGTGCGCACATTGAGGCATGCAAATCTAAGCGAGACGCGAGGACTCCAAAGGGAAACGGATGAACTGAGGTTGTCCGCTTGGTTGAGCATGGACTTATCGACTGGATTGGAGCGACGCCCTGCGAGTGTGTGTGAGTTGAAGCTAGAAGACAAACGACGATTGGAGCAACATGAGGGAGGACACAGAATTAAGGGTTTGAAAATGGGGGGATAAAAGTAGAGTTGGATCGGGACGATAAGAATGAAGAAGCGTAAGCAGTGGATACGAAGACGGGAAGGCCTGAGCAGTAGCATCCATACCTCTATCCACCCTGCTCAATGCAGCGGATAGGGCGCCGATGATTATCTCCTGCGACGGCCAGAGGATTAAGAAATTGTTAGAGGAACGATTCGTTGTATTGCTTGGGCAGAATGCTCTCAGGTTGACCAGGCCTACATAGGAGAACGATTAAGGTTCTCAACTGAATCCTTTGGTACAAAAACATGGTCGCAACGCAGCGGGCTTTTAGCTTTGAACTACAGAGTTCACGTTTAATGGAATACGGAGCCCCACCACCACCTCATTCGAAACCTCAATCTGGTGGACCTAGAGGCTGTGTTTGCCTGTCCCCTAACCATTGACTAATCGGTTATGAGTGGCTCTGAAAGTGCACAAACACCACCCAGCATAGTACCATGGATCTCTGAGGCACCCAATCCATCGCACCACGGTAAGGTCCAGCCTCATTGCGATGGTGGTGGTGGTGTTGGTGGATGTTTCGATGTTGCTCTTCTCAGGACGTATGTACTATGTTACCCTTAGCATAATAACTTGTTTCGTAACGTGACGTTCAAGCGCAAGCAGGAAAGCGTTTGGTTAATCGCCTGCCAAAATGTTTGAAGTATCGATATCGCATCAGGTCGTGATCAATTTCGGAACCGTATTCCCAAAATGAACAAAAGTCAAGGAGGAAAACTCTTCACTTGAATTAGTGGTGATATTTCATGCTTGTCACATTGCGTTCTACATAGAATGCACATTCATCCTACTGATAAAAGCATGCCCCTCTTTTATCAGAAGTACGACCAGATACCAGCCAACTTTGAGGAAATGGTGAATACCAAAATCACCACGGTTGGGGTAAGCATAGCGGACTGGGCAACCAAAGCCACCCAGTTAGTGCTGCTTCTATCCTGAGGGGAACGGCTAGTAACACTGTAAGCAAATCGACACCGAGCCCAGCAAATCAACTGATGTTCTAGTAGCACACGTGGATCTCATTTGCTTAATGCGATTCTTCGTTCGATCGGTGTAAATATACGGAAGGCTACTTCCAATCTCTTGACTGAATGCTTGAAAAATCGCAAGCCAATACCAGCGAACGTTTGGATACGGTTACTTCCAAGAAGAGCCGTCATTTATAGTCAACGGTACCCCCAACTGTATCAGTAACAGAGGAGCGTAGCGGAGTTGTTTTGGTGCAACCACCGCTGATTTCCTGCGGTACATCTCCGAGTATTTCAATCAATATCCGAGACATGTCGGAAGGTCTAAGGAAACAACTACTTGTGCTGCGCGTACTGCGCTCCAATACCGTAGAATCGAAGTCAAAACCGATAACAGGAAGGCACTTGGATAACCGCAACCAATGTGACATTATTAGTAAGCAAATCGGAGTTCTACAGAAACCTGTGCACGTTATGCGTATTAGGCGGCACCCCAACTCTAAGCATTATGGAAATCCAATATTTCTGAGGATTGTGCTGAACTCCGTCACTGAAGTAGAATCAGTTCTACTGTCAACAAGTAGACTCAGAAATGAATACTGTTTCACGCGTATCTTTCCAGACATCACATGAGGCGAGCGTTATGAAGTCAACCACATAGATAAGAACCAATAGAAACTTTAACCAGAAGCAGTCTTCCTCACGGGGTTCCTGAAACTGAAGCATGGGATGAGCAAGAAAAAACTACACATGATAACGAACAATTGTGTTATTACTTAAAAGTAGAGGGATTATTGTGAGTATTTTTGTTCGTCGCAATCAGCCAACATTTCAGCTAAGTCAACTACCTATCCGGAAAAGCACCAGACGGCCGCTTCGCCCTATTGGAGCTCGTCAGTGGTGCGCATTTTTCGGTCCTCTACGGAGGATCGAACCCATGACTGCTAGTGGCTTGTGCCAACTAGCCCGCAGCTTATGCAACTGCGCCATGGAGGACGGTAGCCGACCAGCACGAATTGTTAGCTAACTGCGATATAGACCGACCCATCCTCCACTACCATGCAGGCACCTGCCATACAGATGACAGCGGTTGGTCTTCCGGCGTCAGGACTTCCTCGTGTTATATTCTTAAATCACTGCTTGGGTGGTAAGCTAGCGAAATCCGTGTCATGTTTGCGTACCTAACCGAAATACAAAGAAGTGGACCGTGAGTGTTGAAAGTGGTCCTACAGTTAAAACATATCGTTTCACAGCTGCAAAAAGCTGGTACATGTTGCCTTGCAGTCTACTATATGAACTTCTGCTGAAGAAAGTCAGCGGTATGCCTCCTAGAGATGATACGTCACTCAACGAACAAAACTCAATGGGATCTATAAAAGAACAATACTCCAATAATGTGTCTAATGAGCCCATAAATCCTGTTGAAGAAGACAGTGACCAGACACTTTACGCTGTATGTAGAAGATAAGCTACGGGGCTGAAAACGAGAGCGATGAATAAGACCTTAAATCCTTCACCAAGTTCACACGAAAATTCTCACTGGTCGATGAAGCTTCACGTGTGAGTTGCACAACCTCCGAAACATTGTTCAAATCTAAGAAACAGGCATATATATAGCTAACGCCCAAGGGCTCTACAGTAAACTTAACGAGCACTGACTATGTCAAGCTGCGAACACTTGTGACCTAAGTTCTATTAACGAAAAATATTTGCACATAGCGATGACCGATGCTGAAGTTGAGATAGCAGGGATGTCACTGATCCGGAATGACGGCCCCAGCTGAGAAGGTGGGTCCTTCTATTCGACCTCGGTGACTTGTGATGTGCAGTAGTTGATTATCTGGAAACTCACGTTACCGACTCAATCTGTTGCCGTCTTCGACTAAGACACAACGACGAATTTCTCCTAGCTGTTATTTGGTGCTCCACCCCCCTGACGTCCATTTCGGAAATGAATTCCCGCTTGATAGGAGTCTTGAACAGAGTAACATGCACCAAGTACAGCCATGTTCTTATCTTGGGGACTTTAATCAACACAATCTGGAGATATCGACATCACCAAGTGAACAGTTCAAAGTAGGCGCATGAAATTATCGGTGATATTCACTTGTACAATCCTGGAAATACGCACTAGTTTCAGGACAGCAAACAAATCGTCAGTTTGGAGCTTATGTTTAGGAATTTAGAGCTTATGTTTCACAAGTTATTGATCGATAGTCCATTAGGTTTCAAGAACATGTATTAATAACGTTCAACTATGTGCGTTATGAAGACTATCCATCTGAACACTCGGAACAAACTCATCCAATCACACGCTGTCAAGTCCTTAAAGAATTTGCTGACGTATCTGCCTAGGATTTGCAAAACAACAGACAACTTAACAACGTTTGAACAGAGTTTGTTGAAAGACTCAGCGACATCGTCAACAGAACCTCAAATAGCAGGAATCTTCGTCTCACAAAAACGCTTTCAATCTTAAGGAGTTGAACTATAATATATGTGGCGATACTGGATCCATCGTGCAAAGCTTACAATATTAACACCGACTAAGAGACTTGAGGCAATTTCTTGACCAATAGCAACGATCGTACTCCACTTAACCGTGAGAAAATTGTAACTTATGAACAGTGCCTAGCCAAAATATTTCTTTGCAAACAACAAACTGCTGTATAGACGTGCTAACAAACTTCGCGAATTGAAGCATGACATCCCCCCACTTTCACGACAGGTGGAAGAATACAAAGCGGCAAAGAATCAGCCAAATGAATTGCGGCTACAATATCCCTAATTTTGCACTCACTAATTCTATCTCTCACATCCCGTAAACCCATTATTGTCTCCATGGGTTGCACATACACATTAATTAACTCTCACGGCGCGATCCTACATCTCCAGGAGCAGACAACATTCACTTGAAAGTACTGAGGACTGCAGGCGCCGGGAACCGGCAATCAACACATCGGCCTGCTTCGCAGAGCCTTCAGTAGGTTCGAACCCTCAAGTTTCCCCCAAATGCTTAACGCCTACGTACAACCGCAGTGGTATATGCTATCCAGGCGTGGCAGCCATGGCAGAAACAAGAGCTCGTTGCTCTGCAGACCACTTAACGTAGGGACCAAGGACCTCAGGGTCCATATTCATCTGCCCTGACAGCTAAGAATGAATCCACTAAAAATTTACAGTTGTCGCTTTTGGTATTTAATTAGAGACCGCATATTGTTTTATCAGGTTTCGAAGAACCTAGACCACATTTATTGTCTGCTGCTGGAATTGAACCATGACATTAACCTAAGAGCTCATCCACTGAAACTGACAATTACAGTATAGTTGGCTTGAATGAAGCAGAATTTCTTGTTCTTTCCGCGTGTGTCAGCTTTGGAGCGCCCTCCTAGAAATTTCGTCTCTGCTCAATATCAGGCGAAATTAAAAAACATGTTGACCATACGTTGTCTCATTTGCATTTCTTTTTATGACTTGTTAGCCAGGGGCTAAAAAACGCAATCAAACGGTGTCTTACCAAGCTCCCAACCAATGGATTTCTAGGTTTAATACGCGAACATCTTCGCTATTATGCTTAAGCCTATAGTGAATCAAAGAACTGCTTTCCGCTTGATCACGAAATTTTATTTTCGCAGTAAATTCCATTCAACGGCAGCTGTTAAGCATTTTATTTTTGCTCTAATACGCCAATGTTCCATCGTTGCATTGCTCACCAGGCACCCGTGGATACAAAATTTGCGCATATTTTGCCTGAGAGATGCATTGGTAATGAATAGCCGGTGTCAGTTTCACTGATACAATGAAGGCTGGCGAATATTCGTGTGTGCGGAGGTCTGCCAAGTTAAACTTCCGACTTGCCCATTCAAACTACCTACGCGATAATATATCCTAGAATACACTTATTTAGTGACGCTGTGATGGAGCGTGTTAAGACCATAACAGTTGTCCCAGCAGCAGTCATTAAGAGCATACTCTTAAGTCCCTAACATACGGCAGAAATTGCCTCCTGTGAGCTAACCAGTGTTGATGCTCCCAAGCTGACTGTGCAAAAACGTTTTGGATTAGTCTTTGAATTCACACCGAGGCTCACCATATTTTGAACGATATCTGCCACATCTACGTCTTCGAGTAATTCTAACCAATAGCGATATCAAAATTAGAGCGTACATCGGTCAACAACTGCGCGAATTTCGTTGATCCTAGTATCTTACGAGCAACCGATGTCAACCATAAATGTGACAGCCTGTAAAAGTGCAGCGCGTTGAACTAACTCTCGTGAGTGTAGTCGATGAACGCTGTCAAAGTATTAGGCGCTTTCTGCATTATAAGGAAGCTTTTAGAGCAGGAGTACGGTCTATCATGCTGGAAGAAGGCTGTGATTGGTAGAAATTCGTTGGTAGTGTAACAGTCTTCAGGTATTCCTAGAATTATAGTGCGAAAAAAATAAGTGGTGTCGGGAAACGTATGAGCGTAAGAGGAAGAGAAAAGATGACAGATTTCAGTACTTGCATGTCTTCCCCATTTCGCCGCACTGTATGTGCCTGACATGAAACGTTACTATATTTTGTGACAGTCTCCGCACGACGAACTTCAAATGCATCGACTCTTATATAGTATTTGGCGTCTAGTAAAACAATTCTGCTCCTGCATGTCCTAGGATACTTCTAGTACGCCTAAAGATGACAATACGTTGATTAGCGTTTAGAATAACAGTTTAGTTAAACAGGTTTGATTAGAACTAATAGGGTATATGAACCAAACCAGTTTTATTCAGGTCTGAGCAATTTCATTCCAAAACCGAACCTTAGCTTAGTCGACTGAGCTCATTTGATCTGTTGCCTTTAAGCAATCTGGTGGTAGATACGCTCAGCTGGTGTAGAAAAGTGATGCCCGCCGCTTGTGTTTGGCGAAGTTTAGTCTCATTGCGGGTGCATTCTAAGCAATATCATGAGATAGAGACGTTGAGCAGCTGCTTGGTGGAAATCAATATCCCCTGCATTGTTCTTCCAGCGTTGGAGTGGCCCTTCCCACCCTGCACAAATGTCTGGCGACGCTTCTCTCATATGACATGCAATCCGAGTCTATAAAAATCAATGTTGCTGTAGGGTTACCAAATAGCTCAATAGTACTACAGATAATTTTGCGCTGTTTGCTTCAGAGTAAGCTGCATATACCTTGTCTCCGTCTACTCAGATTTAGGATAGAACAATACTCGAGGATAGTGGAGGTCGGGTTGGAATCGCGAAACGTAGCTAGCGACTGTCGACTCACGTTTTACTACTTATTACCGCTTTCCGTTCTAAGATCCTGATCAGTCGTCCTGTGCTTCGTTCGAGAATTTACGGGACATGAATCACAGTGAACACCAGCTGCGTGTTTGCCGTACACTCCTAGACCGTGTACCGTTTCAACCTCCATCAAAGGCTTCATTTTTTAGTGCAGTTGAGTATAAGATGATGCAATTGATCTAGTAGAAGTCCTTTCGTCGACGCCGTGTTCTGTATGAAAGATTGGATGTTGCTTGTAACCGTATGTTGTTTATTATATTTAGGAGCAAATTTGGGTCTCATAATCGATCCTATAGCTTACCAAATATCGTTATGCATTGCTAGAGCGTATGGACAATTCCCAGTACTGATTTAGCAATGCTTGTAGGTCGGAGTGAGGAAGTCACTTCACTTAACTCTTTGAGCTGATTGTCGCCGCGTTAGTTGTTTCGTAGCCAAGGCAAACATTATATTCAACGCGGTTTCCGATACCACTGTTCACGGTACTTCACACAACGAGCTGGTTTCGTTTGTTGATGATGAGCTTGATGATTACGACCTTAAATTTGAAGTCGATTATTATCTCCTGGTAGCATAATTTTAGGACCCGGCGGAGAATTTTTCTTTATTGTGACACTCATGTACGTCGACATGTAAGGTGGTGCGTTTGCAATGAGTTGCATCATTATGGGTTAGCCACGCGCACGTTGCATAATAACATTTATGTTAGTTATCCAAAAGACACGAAATCTCAGTATTAGAGTTAGTACTTTTCATTTTACGACTAGTTTAATTGACCGAATCATAATAGGCGAATGATGAAGCTTTCCCATAAACAGCGGAACAACAGTGTCTCTCGATGTTATTATTTGGATGCTGCACGCGCTGCCGCATGATTTGCACATTTTAGGTGCAGGGATATCCCGATGTAATTGTGACAACCTCTCTTATTCGTGGCCTTTCAATGCAATACATTAGGTTCATTACCAATATATCTATACAATATAGCATTGCTCAAAAAGCGACTAGACTAATACAAGCATCATAAGGTCACACAGAAATATAAAGGGGATCTTGCTGTTTAATCCTCCAACACTATGCTGCATCTACTAATGGATGCTGGTGCAAAACGACATTATTATACGTTGAGGACATTGCTCATATCTGCAAGCAAACCCGAGTGAGTGGAACAGTATGATATTTATTGACGTTTGATTGGAAGTAGCAGATGCAGCACTTGGTCGCTAACTGGAAAGTATGTGCAAAATTCTTTTGCTCAACTCTCGGCGAACCAATTTAATTTGTGCTTCTAACAGCTAGCAACTATCGGAGCATGTATCCATTGGACAAATAAGTCAACGATATGCATGGAGTACAGGTTTGTCAGAGAGTTCGGCCAGGTTTGTAGGTCTATTCTTCGTTGAAATTTGGCGGCCTTATCTGTAAAGATGTCAAGAATCATAAGAGGACACTGTGTGCTCTTGAGTTTAAATTTTGTTTTATATATTATGCTTTGCCTTACCTATCTATAATTATCCTAGTTTGATTTACTGTATAAAAGTAATCTATGCTGATGCATTTACTTAGACAACTACCATATTTTTGGATAAAGTTGTCGCATGTTTCCTCGTAGTATTGTAAATCACTGCGCGCAAATCTGCTACATATTTGCGTTCATAGCTAACGTGCCTGATTTCCTCTTAGCCATGCAACATTAATTATCATTGCCATTTTATAGTGTAGAAATTAGTTTTACTAATCAGCCACTCGTTACAATCTAACGTGAAGCTCAAAGGTGTTAGAATAACAAATGTTCTACCTGAATTAAGGAAAATCCTTTTCTTTGCACCTGACCCTCATTTATTTACCACATTTTCCTATAGCTTCCAGAGCAAAATTTCCTCAATGTAAATTGTTCCCCTGCCGCTGCATCTGGATTACAACCGTCGCTTACGCCATCACCACCAACGCTATACACCATGAGAACAAACGAGAGTTCTATGGACGATAATTTTCAGTTGTTATCACCGTACGTTTCATTAAACACTGAAGCTGCAATTCTTGACACACCGCCTCTCCTATCATTCTATGGCACCGACAGCCAGCTACCATCTTTTGACGAAATATAACATATGAATGAGAATAAACTTTTCCACACAATCTGTGATACACCTTCACGAGTCTTCTGTGAGTCCCACGCAGGGGCTCTGTTGCAGCATATTCTGACTGCTGCATGCCAAAAGACTTGTCAGTCCCCAGTAGCTGCGCAGCCGCTTCTCGTGTTCATTAAGAGCTTACGCGTTTGTTTGCCTCAAGTTTCTTACTGTGCGCCTATGATGTCAAGAGGTGATAGACAATGGCCGACCCAGTAGGTCACAATGCACTTCAGCGAGACCTGGACAGACAGTAAGAATGATTACTCCGAAATCTGCTCCAGTACAATTCAAGGAAGCTTAACCTGGTGCTTATTCGCCACCAGCCGAACATCACATACAAGCTTGGAGACAATATCTTGCAAGCAATGACCCAGGAGCGCGACCTTTGGGTACGAGTTCACACTGATCTAGTCTTCTCAGGAAAATCTTAGAAAGCTTCCAATAATAGGAACCAACATATTGGCATGATTCGGAGAGCAGCTAGAGTGCAATCCTTCTGTTTGTTTGAAGTTGCTTATCACCCTCCAATTCGTAGCTTTTGTCACCTTCGCTGCTCGCACACCACATTCCTTGCTGACGTGTTTCTCTACTACAATCCATATGATAGATTACTTAGACGTTACGACTGCGTCTACCAACATCAACTAATGGGTTCGCCAAATGCGTGGTGCATCGGGTCCAAAATTTGTTAAAAGATAAAACTTAATCATTTAAGAACATAGATTGCCGCATTCGGTCAATACGTTCACAAGGCCACAGGCTGAAATACAACTCGATTTCCTATGTTTTAATATGCACTATGATAAATGGACCCAAGAACGCATACTTCCAGTGTTTGAAATCACCCGTCCGTAAATCGGTCTTTTAAATCACTGCCCCGACTTTTCTAACTCGGAGGTCTCCTCAAATCATGACTTTCAATAATTTTCACTTACAAGTGTTAATGTGAACACTCCAGATGGTTCATTCCTAAAGTGTTCTCAACTCGGACCAAATTGATGCAGATCGCACACGTAAGACCACACAGCATTTGTTCGGTGGATTTGTTGGTGGGCTAGATACGTCACATTGTATCCATATTTTGCAATAACATTTACACCGAAAAATATAGCATGATTGTCGTTCGAATTAGAAGGATAACAAATTCCATATGGTTAAGAGGTTTGTTGCACAATTCTTCAAGTATTCATCAAAACCAGCGTGGTTAATTTAGTGGATCCTCTATACAGCACTAATCTAGTGAAGCAGCATAAAGTGGATGACAATTCGGTTCATCGTGTTATTATCCCTTACCATGACCGACCAAACTCAGAAAGTAGGCGATCGTTCTCGTATCCAGATGCCTACACCAATTATGGCGATCATATCAATGGGATGGTTTCTCAGATCATGTAATAAATGCGGTTAACTATTCGGAAAATATGTAAAAGGAAATGTTGTTTGAAAGTAAACTTGTTATTTCAGGGAGAGAACACAACACCGCCACTAGAGCACTCTCAATGCACTTATCAAACTTGGATACCCAAGGCTGACAAAATCTCTGGACGACTATTTTTCTACATCCATTATGTTTGAGATGCTAAGCGCAGCCGCTTTGGGCACTGCATGAGCGACCCTGCGGTTGGAAAACGAACGTCTGTTAAGTAACGAAATGTTGACCTCTTGAGTGTGTTTTGAGTTCTAAACGTATACATTGTTTAAGTCGAGTGCATCGTATGAGTGCTAACTGGATTCTTCTGATTTTGTTTATTTTAAGTCTGAGCGTGTTTGCATACATCCAGAAGATGCTCAACTGGTGACCTGCCAACGGAAAATGAGGCAACTGTCTAAAGGATAGTTATATATGTGTGGATCCAGGCATCGATTCAGCAGTGAGCTTTATATACGTGTGGCGGATATATCTGACTGCACTCGGCCTCAAGGAATTTTCGCAAAACCGCATTACCGAATATGCCGACTCGCTTGCGAATACTCACTTGTTTCATCTGTTCACTTTCCCTTATTGCTCCGTTTGGCTTCGTCCAATACATTAACATAATCTTGTGCATTTAAATTGACGCAACATACATTGGCACCTGAATATAATAATGCGCATCCGCGGCTAAGCAAGATCTATAATGCAAAGGAAATCTCTTGCTGGAAACACGCACTCATCGAATGATTGTAGAGTAGTTTCAGCGACGATACTTCCACTTATGCAGTTGAGTATTTATGGTGAACACAGGCGCTCACATGGTTTGTTCATAATATACTTGCCCTTCCTTTCTAGTTCCATTGGCTTTCCGTTTCGTTATTTCTAGCCACGGTGAAGTTTGATGTAATCCTTAAATGGTTTCATACTAGACCTGCACGTTCTGTTCCATCTCTCGGATACGAGGCCATACTTAACATTCTGGTGACGAGGTTAAACTGCCGCGATGTTACACCTTTCTAACTAATTTGGAATATTTCTTCTGAGAAACCAACACCGGCTACCAGGAACTGCTGGAAGAGTACTTTTTGATTACTTGAAGGTACTACCAATCTTGCAACCATGCTTAGTACTCACAGTCAAAAAATTAAATTACTTAGACAATTTCTGGGGAGAAAATAAAAAGACATTTTTACACCCTTCATGTCGGTGTAAATGCGATAGTCAGCAGCGCGCTAGAAGTCCTTAGGTGGTTATGTGGTTCACGACTGAACACATACACTGCGTGCCATTATTTTTCTAACGCGTCAAAACCCTGAAGAAATTGTCATCGATTTTATTGCAAGGATTCAGCAAGTCAAACCAGAATGTCGGTATAGTGGAATGCTAGTTACGAATTTCGAAAGTGCTTAGCTTTAAAGTGCTTGTGATCTGATATCCGAAACGAACAGACACGTGAAAGGCTACTGTCGGAAGATGCAAGAAGCCACGCAAGATTGTTTGGCAGCTGGATAATATTAATAAAAAGTTGCTAGCGTTTTCCCAATAACTCGTACAGACACAATCCAAATATTCGACCGAAAAGGAGTTACCCCGAGACGGACTAAATTACCTATTACCTGCAACTGATATAAAAGTCATAATAAAAAGAGTATCCGCAACTAAGATGGAAAATTAGTGCGTAGGTCACAAGTTTGCTTATGTAATGCTGGAACAGCTGCGACATCGTGATTTGCCAAGAAGTCCTTTGAGATCGTCCAGTCTTCGGACGAAGATAACCAGCTAACCAGCTATCGGAACGTAACGTCAAGCATCTGTAGCATTCATCTGTTCCAGACGGTGCAACTGGAAACAGAAAGCCAGTTGGTTAAATGGTAGTTGCTAGTGTTGCCTCAGGTACCATAATTAGTACTGCATAAGTTAAAAGATTAACCGATTTATCCCCCTGTGAATCAAGTTTGCGTTAAAACACGTACTTCAACGAGTCTGTTGGGTAGGTCGAACTTCTCATTGCCGGAAAGCTTCCGGTTAGACACTCGGTAAGCAAGTCCACTTTGAATGGTAAATGAATAAATAACTCTTACTTTGCTGCTATAAACACTGACGACGGTCTGTATTTTCTTGAGAATTCCTTCAAATAAATCTATCATGATAACTGTTCTTAGTTAGAGCATTCTGTATGCACATCAACTCCGCGTCTGGGATGTCTTCTAGACCAATGCAAGGTTAACAGCAGCAAAGAAAAAGCCATATATTTGTTTGATATTCAAATGGGATGTGCCTACTGATTGTCTAACCGGAAATCTTCCGGCAGCGAGAAATTCGACCATCCCAGCAGCCTCGTTGAAGTCTGTTTTCAACGGAACGACTTATTCTTTTACATAACAAGGACAAGATGCCGATGCTGACCACTTCAATGGTAATTTATCATTTCGAATGTGTCTGCGACGCAACTTATATTGGTGGAACGGCGCGGCAGTTAACCAAACGCTTGAACGAACATTGTCCTCGTGGGGGGTGTCGAGGGTAGGCCGGGAGCAGTAGTAGCGCCACTGTGGCCCACATTGTGTATGCCGGCCATGATGGGGATTTGAAACCCACCTTAGGAATATTTTAAAAGATGCCGCTTCACGGATCAAAAGGTTACCGCTTCCGTACACTTGCGATAGCGGAAGTAATTTGCAATTAATTGTCCCAGCCCTCCTACTGCTCAAAGAAGAAGTTAGCCCAGGATCTTTATCTTCCCTAGACAACGAAGGCAGAAGACGTCCAAGTGGAGTGTCGTCGGTCAGACGCGTTAGTAAAACTAACCCAAGTTGCCTTATTTATTTTCTTATCTCTGACATAGACCCGAAATTGTCTATTACTTTTGAAATAACTGAATCAATTCTATATTTTCACATGACTATAATGGTCCGAAAGTAAACACTGAAATCAAATGCTCACCAGATCGCCTTCCGTTCTCGAGAGTTAAATTGGAATTTTCTAGTAATCCAAATATTTCTGTCAATCGCGTTCATCTTGACGACCTTTTAATTAAAGTACTTGCAGATGCTGAATATTTACAAACACTATCAAGAGGGCTCGAACGGCTATAACTTAGTGGATTTAAACTGATGATGAATAAGTGCTTGTTTTTCTCACCTGTTCGTTATCTTGTTTAGCGCCACCATAAAAACGGATTACACGTGTTAGGATACCATATCAAGCCCATACTTGTCACTCTAGGACCCAAGAAGGAAGCTGAACCCAAATCATTTACATGGATGTTTTTCCCACTATCGTTGCTTCTTAACTAAGTCCTCAAATGTATGTGCACACTGGTACGAACTGTTTCACAAGGGGAAGACCTAGACTTAATGTCCAGATCAAAGAGCTGCTTACACAGATGAAAATGTGTGATCAATGCCTACACGTATATCATGCATTTCGATCAGGGTCGGTGTCATTACGCTAGTTTGATGCACCTCCAAGCGCAGTAGACGTAATCGTTTGCCACCGGACGGAAGACGGTTCTCTTCGTCTAATCGCTTTGCTTCTCGCACCATGCAACAAAATGAAAGAAATTATTTCCAAATGGTGAGAGAGGCCTCATCGACTTTGTTCGAAATCAAGCATTTCCACCGATGCGTCTGGGAAAGACTGTTTGATATCCCTGCAATAAGTAAACTTCCATTTCTTCTGGTTGAAATGAATGGAATCCAGCAGATGTCTTTGCCTCAAATGCAAACGTGGGAGCTAGTTTTGAATGCTTATAACTGCAGACTTAAGCATGTAAAATGAACAAGTGATATCATTGTCGAGGCACTTACTTGCCTCATCAAGCAGCATGGCACAAAATGGGACGGTGAACCCATGGAGTTTATCAGTTTGATACACCTTGAAAAACATCCGTGCGTGGTGACGTGGTGCGACGCCTGACAGAACGTGTCTTTGCGTGTTGGATAATGAAACGATTCTTGATGACCGGATGGCCAACAAGCACAGTAGACGAACTGAAACCATCCGCCTGTCAGATTGTTGAGTCGAGTCTATACAATGGCTGTATATTTCGGGGTTAGCGTATAGCTTCAGCAGATGAACTACGGGCCTCAGTTGTTGAGAAATCTGCATGACGCACATCCCGGTGTGAAATGGCTATAAGCCCTTGATGTGCTTATCGCTGGTGGCCGAAAATTGAGCAGAGTGTACAGCGGCCGCTGAAGATTACGAAAAATATCAGAAATAACAATGAGCAAATTTTTCCTGAGCGATGCGTCCACGTCGTTGGCAGTGGGTCCACGCGGACGACTTTCACTAAATCAAAAGGATGATGTGCCTACATTTGTTTGATGCCTATTCCTAATGGGTAGAAGTGCATCCAGTTCTATATGTGACTTCCGCAACAACGGTTCCAATGTGGCGCTCAATATTCGTAATTTTGGTTAGTCCAGGGACCGTAGGAACAGAAAACCAGACACCACTTACCATTGAGAAAACACAGCAGTTTCTCGGGAAGAGTGGAATACATCGCATTAAGCCTGCACCGTAAGATTTCGTGTTGTGTGGTATGGCAGAACGTGCAGTCCAGACTGTTAAGCAAGGTCCCGTCAATCAGATTTTGAAACTTTACAAATATGTTGGGTGGTATCTTTTTCTCTAACCGCACGGCACCGATT
>CALYDF020003085.1:0-13476 GCA_944474145.2 Dicrocoelium dendriticum
TTTTGCTATATGGAAGAGATGGAATAACCAAACATATACATTACCTTACGGCGGCTGTTAAAATACGAAAAGCCTTCTGAATAAAACGACGCAAAATACGTGCAATATGTAAGAATAACTAACTAAGCACAACATCAAGCCTTATCTTAAGCTCGTGGTTTAAATGCTCTCGAACACGCTTAACACGTTTTCTCCCTGTATGTGTATTTGAGCCTTCGCTTTTTTATTTGTGAAGTGTGGAAGCGCCTAGCCACCGTGCGTTTAAAATCTTTTGCTGTAAATATTAATTGAAATCTGTACTTGCGCTTTAGGGGATTAACGCTAGAAGGTTAAAATATTAACGTAAATTGGTCGCGGATGGGTTCAGATATAATGTTACTTTAAGTCAGACAGTGCTAGGGAAGTATTTTTTGCTGTTTAGAGACGTAAGCACACATTAACCCAGTGGGATGTATTGGGAGAATTCAACAATAAAATTTTGCAGTAAAGGACTTAGACCATGTCGCTCTGGTTACCAATGATTTTGCACTTGTGATACACCAGTTTTGTTTATCTACTCTTATGTATCTCAAAGAAACTGGTGGTAAGTTTGCTTCACACTGGTAACTCCTCTCTACATGGGACCCAAAATATCATGTTATATTCCAACGCAAACTTACATTTTGACACGAAGAAATCCGCTAGCCCCAGTATAACTGTTATGACTGGTTTTGTAAGCATATATTTACCAATAGCAATCATCAGAATCAAAAAAGGAAACACCTCATCATGCCGATTTATTGAATTATGTACAGTTACTTTTACTAGTCAGGACAAAGTTTAGTTGTGTGTTGAACCATACTGAATATGTAAGAATAAGAAAGTGTCAGGCGTGTGTTCCTAATCAGGTAGGATTTATTGGTTGCACACTAATAACAAGGCTCAATAGAAAGTAAACATTACTGCTTCCCTGGATGCGTAGTGGCTATTTGAGCGAGTCCAGCCGAGACGAGTCTTCCAAAAGACTCAAGAAATTCACCAACTACTCAATAATAATCAGTATTTTGTTAGCAGTTATAATGCTACCTGGATGGTTGGTGACGTACAAATAAATTAGTTGCTTGGAAGCCAGCTCCGCCAACTTAAGATTCAGAAACCATATGAAAGTGGAGCATACACCGCTTTAAACATTACTTATATATCCATTATGGCAGTCCGCTAGCGCCAAATCCTAATCAATAATTCTCTGGCTTGCTACTATTAAGTCATGGGTACAAATGCGGTAGGATTTAGGGACCGTATGCTAAGGATGCAAACAAAAGGAAAATACTGCCCTCTAACTCAATCCTAAATGATTGATGGTTGTCTGCCTGAGTTTAGTTGCGTTTTTTTCCTAATGTAAAATTCAATAAATCACATCGCTGTTTACTAATAGTCCCATCCTTTTATTATTGAATCAGGAGTTATTTTGTGAAGGTGTTCGCCCTTGACACCCAGCTTTAGTGAACTAAAGCTGGGTGTCAAGCGCGAACACCACCAGTTAAATAGTGTAGGAAGTGCTTTAACAGAAAACATCCATTCTAATAGTCGCACAGAAACTGTGATTTATATGTTAATACAGTACTAACATCCATAACAGGTCTTGTAGCACTCTGGTAAATTTTTCGTTTTGACAGGATGAGTGTGAAATTCCATTATAAACTGCCCTTTCATTGTACCCTCTGCGGTAGGTACGGAATATTAACTACAGGTTACGTTTGATTGCCTGATGGGAGCACCAATACTTTGCTCGATTTCTACATCTCTCAGAATAACGCAGAATATCTTTTGCTGTACCTTCCCTGCCCACAAATGGCAAATCTATTCGTGTCACTTTTACAAGTAGGACAAGGGCGAACCTATTGCTGTACAAAATAAAGCTTTGCTTTTGTGATCAGTCATAGGTAACAGCCATCTTGAAACCCGTTACAAATTAATCCCCTGAAGCTCGCTTGTAGCGCGACACATTTTTAATGACAATATTTAAACGTTGTTCAATAAGCCAGTTATAATGGAATGATGCACGCAATTGAGCTAATTATTAAAACGTTACATGACGAAATATCAAATCTTCAACTGAAATGAGGAAATGGGTGATATCATACAGAACTCTACGTAGCTTACAGTTTTTATTATTATTATATGCTGCAGATGGTAAATAAAGATTCCATGTTGATTAAAACTTTTTACATTATTATAAATGAATACGCAACTAAGCAGCCGCCTATGCTTTATGTAGGCGTTGCAGCGAACTCAAAGAAAACAGCGTTATTCACTGGGATGTTTGTGTTGTAATCCAGTATGAATTGTCTCCACCATTCTTTTCTTTCTGCTTTGCAAGAATAAGGAAAAGGAGTAATAGAAAAGAACTTGCAACATCATATATAATCTAGCAATTTCCTCCATTCCCTGGTCACGCATAGTTTTTAAATCCCTTATGCTCTGGTTCCCTAGTTTCCTATGACTGTCATTTTGTTGAGGTGAAGGTATATATATATTTCAAAATATTCTCGTCCACTGGTGAAACTTCACCTTCATAATCTAGGAAACGATACTGCCGCAACCTCTTTGGTTGGGCACGTTTTTACACCCATCAATCAAGCTGGAATCACGAGTGGGTAAACCTGCCAGGAAGCCTAGTTGAATACCGGCGTGCTAGCATTTCCGGTACGAGAATAAAGGTGAGCTGGTGTAGGTCTACATCACTAAGTTGGGGTACAGAAAATTGCTTCTATTTGCACAGTGGTTGAAGTTTCTCTATTCAATCCCTGGGAAAAGCGTCAAGTTGTTTTCTCACTTGCAATTTGCAGATATGAATAGGTGGACGGGCGCGCACATCGGTAGGTGTAAGTTTTGACAGACGGGTGCGCGAGAAGAATAGAGTCCCTCTGTATAACTGTTAGAACAATTTGTTGAAATTAGACAATTCTGTGATTTTGCTATTTATCACAATTGTTTCTATGAATCAGTTTATATTTAAATATAATCTGGAATAATGCACTTCGGGGGTGGTTTTGCTCATGGTTGCAATCCTCAAGTAACGAATGATGGAAGCAATCCAAACCCTGGGATCACAAATATTAGAGAATTACTAACACTGTCTCATCGAAGTCCGGATCAAACGGTTTTCACAAGTGCTGTTTACTTGTCGTACGTTGGTTTGGATCCTCATTGTACAAACATAATAACAAATATCCTATCGATGTGAAATATCCGTCAGTTTGTACTTTAAGACATACTAACACTGTACTAGACATTACCTCTCCCTTCGTTTCTTTTAATATATTGAAACACTACCGCTTTTAAATTTAACTAGGTTCTATCCTAAGGCATAATCTTACGGGAGCTGAATACACAAATTAAGGCGTGCGTAAATTATAAAAAATTAAATTAGTGTCAAAATTTTGCACTTAAACCTCTGAGCCCAGCTAGGACAACAATACTCTGAATGAATAAATTGTTAATTTTGATGTCTCTCTGCTGTCGCTGATCGCTTGTCCTTAGCACGGTCATCACTGTCATAATGAGACATGCGCAAGTTGTTATGGACATTCTTTGTATCTGCCCAAGGTTTCAGTTAAAGTGAATTTACTGTACGCGTGCAAACCACTTTTGTCTAGTCTTATCCGTTCGATTAAATATATATTCAAATTCACGCATACTGTGAACACTTATTTATAGTATTCTCTCTGCGCGAACCAAGGCGTTGGTGACAACTGAGGCCTTCGCGTATTTCAGCGCAGCAAATAATCCCTTGTCCGTAACTACTATATTGCAGCGTGATTGATTTGAGATGGAACACATTGCGTCTGGTTACAACTTCATTACTTGGCCGTGTGACTGCTTGCACCTCAAGTACCCGGTAACTCTAGTCGGCCTGGATTCTGGAATTTACAACGCTCGGCTGGACATAGTCGAGACAGGTTGCGTGATGTCTTATCGTAAAAGCGAAAATTATATGAACAAAAATATAATGCACCTTTTGTACATTAAACGTCTTTTGGCTTTTGCTGCTTTAAAAAATATTTATCAGTGTAACGTCTACATGTAAAGTAAAGAACAACCTTTAACAAAATATGATCCTAGACCGTATTTTCGACCCCTCTGTAGCGTCGGTCATCTGCCTGTCATTGGTACTGCTTTGGTGAATGTTCTCCGTAGAAACGAGACCGGATCCTAACGTGGTGCGACGATTTTCGTACGTCCTTGACCCATTGAGCTATACTGGATGGTGCCTCTGGACAATTTAAGTGCTATTCCTACCGGTTGGTCAATGGTGAGAGGTCAGACATACTCAATCTCCTGGTCCTGCAGTTTGGTGGTTTGAAATAGGATGACGTACATTTCCATAAAACTAAATCATTGCCACTAAACCCCTGTCTTGCTGACAGGCTTTTGAGCCAAAGGCTTTGGATGAAGACACTATTCATCCTCCTGTATAGGTCTGGGCGCCCTGGCTATATCTCAGCCCACATACAACCATAACTCTTTCTTCAAACACAAATTTCATCCTGCATCGGCCGTCACGCAGATATTCAAGGTTCCTCTTATCTGCCGCATGCAGTAAGGCGGACAAACGAAAACATGCTACTGCTGGCGCCTCCCTACTTTCGTTTCCACCTTTTACTCCCATTTCGATCCCAATTACTAACATTCCTTTTATAATTCTCGGCTTAAATGACAGCAACCGAAGTGCCACTGGAGTAGCACCATCTTCAGGCACCTTCTCCCGAAGCGCACCGGACGACTTTCGGCAACAGTCCCTTATAAGTCCACGCTGTCCAGTTTCCTGGTGACCTTCAACTTTCGCACTCTAAGAAAAATAGGTCAACAGGCTGTAATCACACACACTTTGGACACACTGGGTTTTGATGTGTGGTGTGCCGGAACTAGGATCATTGACCCTATTAAAGTTGTTGAAATAACCGCACCTGAATTATCCTCTCGTTATTGGCTGCACGCATTTGGAGACGCTAATGCAACACTCACTCTAAGACTGAGCCAGCATTGGTTGATTGGATACCGGTGAACAGCCGTTTATGTGCTACCCGTTTGAGGAGATCAGCTTACGTTGATTCATGAATTAGTACAAAACGCTGTTTGTTTGTGATTTTTGCTTATGCTCCCACGGCCTGCAGTTCTAATGCTGTCAAGGACACATTCCATCACGAACTGAACGCGCTACTACACAATGCTACCAGTTCAGATATAATAGTACTTGCAGGGGATATGAACGTGCAAGTAGGGCGTCTGAGCATTTCAGAAGCTCAGCTGAGGGATAATTTTGGGCTTATTTCCGAACGGACTGACAACGGCGAGCATCTGCCGCAACTGCGTGGAGCACCAGTTGTTAGTAGCACTGCTTTTAGACACAGTGGGCGCCGAAGTGCTTCTTCTCGTCCTCCTATAGCTGGCTAGCGATAGACTCAAATTGCCCACAAAGCCATAAGTTACAGGTGGCGTTGTTCCATCCTGGATAGCCGATCGTACTGGAGTACCTGCGTCTACTCCGTTCGTGCTTTGGTACGCTGTCGTTTCTCCATGAACTTTACCGGGAGGCTCACCTACCGCCTCCTCCAATTACCAACGGGGAAATAGTCTCAGCCCTCGGTCAAGCAAGGCTATTAAAACGCACTGCGTTCCGAACTTTCGCTATCTCTTCCTAATGACACGGAGCTTCAGTGGAATAGGATCTCGGCCGGAATGTACGACGTAGGAGCATCTGTTTGTGGCACTATCATCACCATAATCATACATGTCAGCTAGAGGTGGGAAAACACCTCCGCTATTGTGCCGCATGTCCGCTATTGTGCCCGCCATGTGTCCGCTATGAATCTTATCTCAAACAAATTGCTCTGGCACTATCAATCGTCACCGGATCAGTCACTGGATATCTGAGCGGACGGAGAACATGTTGGAATCTCGAAGAAACCTCCCGGCTGGCTGTGAGCACAATATGCCTATACGGACTATCAAGCACGAACTATAGCTCAGCCTACTTGTTGACAAGTACGCCTGGTGGATCAATAGAGCTCAAGAAAATGAGGCTGCGGGAGCAGTAGGCAATTAGCGCAAGCTCTTCAAGCTAATACGCACGCTGGTCCCAGGAAACCAGGCGTCAGTGAGACAAGCAGACACAGCACGGGTGCACTGAAACAGAATAAGGAGCGCCGAATGGTTCCTTGAGCGAAACACTTTCAAAGTCAGTTAAGCTGACCCCCTGATTTTGGACTTCTTTCAACTCAGTTGTTACAGGACGAGCTATGGACGGTTAGTTTAGAGCATCCGTCAGAGGCCAAGGTCCGAAACGCGACCACAGCTCACAATCGTCTTAGTGCCGCTGGCTCGGATTACGTCCACCTGCATGATTTAAAGAGTGAGATGAAGTCTTCTGCAAAGCACTGACCTCCTTCTTCGAAACTATCTGGAATTAAGTGTCCCGGCTTACTGGTGCGAATCGATTATAGTGGCAATATGCAAAAAGGACAGTCTCACAGACTATTCGAATCACAGGGGTATTAACCTAACGCCAGTTGTGACACAATTACTGGCCTCCCTTCTAGATTGTCGCCTCCTTGTGGAACGGGGTCTCGGATTAGGGAAAAGCACGCACATTTCCGCCCAAGAAGTGCTAGAGAGTCGCCACGCATACCGCAGACCGACACTAGCTGTGTTCCTCGATTTCAAAAGTGCATTCGATTCAGTCGAGCGATCGATTCTGTTTGACATACTTGCGCGGAAATTATTTCCCAAGGAATATGTGAACACCCTTCCTGCTCTATACTCGAACACTACAGCCCGTATCAGCGTCTGCGGTGGCCTAGCCGATAGCTTTCCGACCACAAGTGGCGTTCGTCAGAATTGTCCGGTTTCCTCATTTCTGTTCAATTTCGTCGTGGATTCCAGCATGAAGTGTTACCTTGCGGAAGCTCATGATGTAGACGTTGAAGTGCTTCCTGGTAAAAGATTAGTTGATTTTGATTATGGGGACGATATTGTTTTGCTTTTCGACAATGTTGCGGCGGTACAATCAACGCTCAATAACTTGTCCAGAGTGGTTCGAGTATTTGGTATGCACTTCGCATCTTCAAAGTGCAAACCGCTGCTGCAGAATTACCAGCCGTTTTTGAACCCCTTAACCATTTATAACGAGGAACACGAGGTAGTTGATTACTTCACTTATCTTAACAGCTGCATCAGCAGACATGGGCGCATAGAAACTGAAGTTAGTTCATGAATTTCAAGGGCCAGGACTGCCTTCTTGAACCTGCGGTATCTTTGGCGACAGAACGGCGTTTCCCCACGTCAGATAGCCCGTGTATACAATGCCAAATTAAGGGCAGTCCTGCAGTACATGAGTGAGATTTGACCACTTCGTTCTGAAGATCTGAGGCGCCTTCAAGTCTTTGATCATCGTTGTCTGCGAAGCATTGCTAGTGTTGCTTGGCACCAGCGTGTCCGCAACCATGATATACGTAGGCAAGTACTAGGCAGTGATAAGCACGCTTGTTCTCTAGAACAACGTATAGCATTGAAAACGTTGCATTGGCTTGGACACGTGCTACTTAGGCCTGGTTACCGCTTACCTTGGAGAGCGTTGTTCAGTCTACCAGGTGTGGGGTGGCGCAAAGCTCGAGGTGGACAGAAGTTGACTTAGAAGCGGGAGCAGAAGTCACTGATGACCAAACTCGGTGCCGTTGGTCAGTCTCGTCGTTCGGGCTGGAGTCTACGTGACTCGCCTTGTGTTTGGCTCGATATTTTAGAGGACATAGCTCGCAACTGACACCAGTGGTGCGTCGGCTGCCGTCTCCCAATCGGATTGTCCGTTTAAAGTGTATTTGATGCTGAGTTATCTGCGGGATAATGGCTGATTATAATACAAAACAGTGAAAGCCGCAAGAAAGCTGTCTCGCCGATGCCGTCTTAGCTTTGTACGATAGCCAGCTCTTTGTGACGTTATGTTGTCTTCACAAGGTGTAGACGCCTTGAGCCTGAATGTTTGTTTAGGGCATTAAGGTTTATTTCCGTAAGTGCTCCTACTTTCCCATATATTATTCTTTATTCCAAATGTCATCATGGTTGTATGGCAGCAAAGCATCAGTTCCAATGGCTGATGTACTGCTGTTGATGATGATGATGAAGATGATGATGATAATGGATTTTCAAGTGCAGCATGATAATTTTGGACGCCTAGTGCGGATGATGCAGTTAATGATGATTATACTTTTGAACCTGCACCAGGTAAGGTTGAATACGGGCCTTTCAAAAATGCAACTTGCCACTGTTGGTGGATTGGGTTTTATGTTGACTGCTCTGATAAAGTGCCTCGTAATTCGTTAAAGAACTCCAATGTGGCTGCTTTAAGAAGGATGAAGGGAACGACATTCTGCGTTTGTGCGAGCATGCAGGTGAGGGCAAGCAGAGCATCCAATGGGTATCTGCACAATTCTGTTCTTCTCAGGAGGCGAATTAAGCGCATGCGTTGAGTAAGTGGAACAAAATCTGCCATGGTATACACACTCGCGAGGAAAGGAACATGAAGTATGCTTTCAGCTTAGGTTTTTTGCTTAAAGTAGCCTTACTGATGCACCCTAAAGATCAGGTTTGATGCTGCAGCGAATACCCGGGTTTACCAGGGAGCCGAGCTATATCGTTGTCAACTGCCAGTTAAGTAGGTCCGCCGCAGTAAGGCTTGGCTTGGTAACACTGGCGGTTGTCATCCTGAAGTCAAGTTTTCGGAACTCGGCAGAGGTTCGAGGAAGAAGCACCACTGAGTAGACCGAGCAGGTACAAACAGGGCTACCGGGTGCTTTTCCAGACGCGTCACTGCGGATGACTGGAAGGGAACAGGGACGAAATACCTCTGAAATTATACCAGTAAAATGTTCCTGCTTCATTAAAGTTCAGAATTGGCGCAAAACTATGCGGTAGGCTACCGATGAAAACCGATAATACAGGGTAACACGCTGCCAAGTAAAATACATTGACTCCTAAAGAAGTTGTCGAACCTAACGAAATATGAATCTGAGAAAGGTTTTCCGCTGTTCCTTTGGATCTTTATATTCATCCGTAGTACGCCATCGAACGATCTAATAAGGCATGAATGACAGTTTCGACTGTGCAGTCTGGTACATGAATGGCTTCCGAGCGCCAGAAGAATGGCCCGACACGTGTCTACATATGCAGAGATCTGCGAGAATGAGACAAATGTCCTACCATGTGTGCGTGTGAGAGGGTGTGACAATTGCGAATCCTAGACAGAGAATGAACCAAGAAGAATACTCGTGTTTCGATGTAACTTATAGCACTAACAGTGGAGACAATGTCTACCTCAGTTACGAAAATTTGTGCCTTCACTTAGCCAAACAAAACGCTCGAATATTAGTTTGAAAAAAATTATTAATACCAAATTGAGACCTTGATTGAATGATATCAAAGACTGAGCGTCTGAATGAGAAGGCCAAGAGGGGTTTGGGGCAGCATGTCGAAGCCTCACGAATGATGGTTTCGTTTGTGCATTGAAGATGAACTGGTTGCACGATGTTTGAATTGGGATGCCTAGTAGGGCTAATATCAGGGCTACAAGTTTGACTGTAAGCAAAGGATTGTTGATTGGGGTTGACGAGAGAGAAAACGTCAGTGATGATGTTGACTACACATATGACATGACTTATTTCAGCAGGGCACTGCCTGACAAAATCTAGGTGTCCAATTTCCGTAGTAGGCATTCTTTAGAGGTTGCGTTGCACCGAAGTGAGAGACTTGTAGTCAGTTTAATCCATGAACATCCGGCCTTCTAATTTGCATCCGAACTGACGTATTACTAAGTAGATGACAAGAATTTCTCATGCAAGCATGCCGTAGCTGAATCCATTGCATTGTGCGCGTTTGGAGGAGAAGCGTTGCTGAGGCCACATCCCACTAACATTTTCTAGGAAAGCAGCTCCCACTACAAGGACTAAAGTTTCAGTTCTAAGAAAAAAGGAGCAGGCGGTTCTGAGTAAGCGAAGAATGCCTTTAGGGATAATATCTTATGGATCATTGCAATCCATTTGCACATTATGGTGAAATCCAAATTAGGCTGGTTTCATCTGAAGTCATTCGTGAATGCCTCAGTTGAGTGCAATAGGTGATAACGCGTCGCCAATAGTTGATTTGGATTCAAGTTCCTAATTGAAGTAGGAGCTGGGAAGCTTTCAGTAAGTTGGGTCTTCTCCGCCTGAACGTCTATACTAGACGTTTAGGCTAAGTTACCCAGGAATTCTGCTGCTGAATTGCCAAATGTTAACTTATTCTGGTTAACTCTGATGTCGTGTAAGCTCAACCGCGGAAGAGGGATTGAACATGAGAGAGATGACCTTCATCGGGTGAACTGAATTCAGGAATTTTGCTAATTAGTGTAAACGAAGTCAGAATACGGATGATGTCTTAGATTGCGGTGTAGATCTGTTTAGCATGCACAACACGGAACGTTTTGATAAACGGAAACAAAACGAAGGAAATAATGGCGGCTGTTTTAGGTATCTCCTAGAATTATCAGAATTTCAGTTATCGTGTTGTGACGAAATCGGTTTGTTTTACGTGACACTTTATGCAATATCAGTAGGATGTGTTCACTGTCTTTTGGAGAACAAGCATTGGTGGTAGTCTGATGGAAGGACAATTCTCAGTAAACGCCTTCGATTTTACCCTGACGGATTATTCGTTACTCCCGCTTTAGTTTCGATATTCAGTTTCCTCGTTGATTAAATAAATAAATGGACACGTAATTTGCACTACACGGAATGCATCCTAGAGCGCTACTGTCGCTAATCGTCTTAGCGCGATGACGCGCAAGTGATAACTGTTAAGTTGTCCCGAAATCACGCAAATATGTAGCACACATTTCAATCAATGTTTATTTCAAGCATATAATAATATTTAACCAACTTAACATCCGTTGTTATTGACGACCTATTGCAAACGCTCAAGCAAGTTATCGATACCTCTCTCTTAGAACGAGCTGGACTGGCTGTCAAATATTGCTCAAATTATGTTTCCGTATGGTTGCGTTCATGGAATCTCTTTTCCTTGCAGTTGTTTTGCAGCTGGCGGAAAGGCGGTAAGTAGTAGGAGCAAGGTCCGGGCTATATGTTGAATGCATAGGAGTTCCGATAACAAACTGCTTAATTTTGAGCCGCCTCACATTGTTACTTGAGGACATGCGTTGTCGCGCAGGATAATGATTCGGGTCGCTTTTAGATGCATTTTCGGTGTTCTTCGACCATATTTTACAGATCTTGACCGTAGATAATTGTGGTAACACTGGAGTTGTAGGGTAGTAATTACCAACAGACGACGCAGCGGCGATCCCACCAGACTGACAGCAGCAATTTTTGCCGTACAGTTTGCATTCCGGGACTTGTACTAGCATTAAACCTGCTGTGATCCACTGACGCTTCATGCTAGGGTTGACATGTAGCACCTACTTTTCGTCTCCAGTAACAATAGTGTCCAGCGTCCGATGAGTGCTTCCTCGAGTGAGCAAAGAAAATGCCAGGGTACAACGGTCCACAATCTGCTCATCAGTCAATTCGTGTTGTACAAGTTGTCCGAGCCTTGGAATTATTCCGATTGTCGCAGATGACGATGAACGGTGGTATTGGAAAGACCAAGGTGTGACGACACTTCTTGCAACTTTCTATCGGATCCTCCCTAAGTGCTTCCTCGAAGCGACTGTGAATATCCACCGGCGTATGTCCTTGACCTCCGATGTTGGACAAATTGTAGTTACCTAAATTGAATAGGCGGAACCAAATTACATTATACCGCAACTCACAGCGTCCGTGCCTAGTACATCACGCATGTTTAGACAAGCCTTGATTGCTTTGAGTCCTTGTAGGTGGTTATACAGAAGCATCCACAAACAGCATGTTGATCATTAGTCAATACCGCAGCCAGTGCTAAAACATAGTACAGATGGATAACGTTAAATTAGTGCTCCAGTTTGTCTCCGTATATATCTATGTTAACGAAACTTCTAGAAGCTTCCAGAAAAATTGGAAGTGGAGTGAAAAACAATTTAATTGATTTCGGGACAACCTAATACTAAAGTTGAACACTATCTCAATCGTAACCCCAGTTAACGTGTAATCCTACATTGTACAATACACTTAAGGGCGCATTTCGAAAGCATACAAGGCTGAGCCTACAATCGAATCGTCATTCTTTCCTTCAGTCATTATTAGATTTATTAAGATAAAATAAGCCTCCAACACTCTTGGTTACATTGCTGAGCTTCATCCTAGGCCTGCGACTAAATCTGCAAAATTTCATTTCAAAACGCATCACTTTCTAAGTTACAATAGCATGTCGCAACCCATTCACTCAACTTGAGCATCACACTAATCTCTCCAATGATTGATCAACATTGAATCCCAATATCGACGGCCTATGGGTCTTGGCTTCGATTAACAATATGACGCTCCGAGGCTGCAGTTGCTGTCCTACTACCTACGTGTGATGATCGCAAATCAGAAATTAACCTATATTGGAGTGAAGTCATCGATCTGAAAATGCGTAAAAGTTATACAAAACAATTTATGCAGCTGAAATATGTTAGGCTAGAGTAACTTACACATGTCTATTCTATCTCATAATGAACGGTTGTCTTTCTAATCCTGAGAGCTATAACAAAACCCGAAATCAACTTCAAGCCGTTTTTAGCAATCCTATATTTTAAACTATAATTCATTGGCCGAAAATTTTATTAGCTTTTTTTCACACTAATTGGTTAAGTTAAATAAAAAATTTGTCTTACATGTGGTCTTCTAGAATCGGTTGAACTTTTTGAAGTATGCAATATTGCATACGGCATGGATTTGCCAGCCTACATTAGGTTGAACAGTCTGTTTATGGCAACTTAAAAGGCCCCAAATTGAGAAACTTTTATCCTCATTTTCAGCTAACATATAATCTCAGCAAAATAATGAATTACTTTCCATCGCAATGAGGCTGATGCTTACGGTGTTGCGATGGTTTTTGTGCCTCAGTGATCCATTGAGCTCTACTGGGTGGTGCATTTTTGCACCTTCAGAGTCATTCATACCAGATTGCTCTATGGTTAGAACACAGACAAACTCAGCATTCTGGTCCTCCAGGTTGGGGGTTGAAAGGATAAAGGCACATTATTCCTTAAAACTGACTCATTTTATCCAAACGCCGAACCCGCTGCCTTACGGTCAGGTTTTTACCGAAGGCTTTGGTTAGGAACCCTAATCTTCCTCCAGTCTAGGCCTCGGTAACCTGACAGTATCTTGCCCACGCAACACAATGAATTACTCTAAAACAACATTTTGATGCTCTGGCCTTAGCAGGGGATCATCAACATTCCCTGTCTGCCAACTGAGCAGTGCGGATAGGGATTTGGATGCTATTGCTCAAGCCCTCCCATATTCTTATTGCCCCTCATGCGCATTT
>CALYDF020003088.1:0-11073 GCA_944474145.2 Dicrocoelium dendriticum
CAAAGGGGTCAGGTGTATTGTAATTAGACAACTCGAACACGACAAGAAATATGCCAGAAAATGGAACAGAAGCAACGATATGACACAAGCAAGTCAACTTCAAGAGCTGGGAAGCACTGAGCAGCGCTCGTCGAAATGGTTTGAAAAGCGCACGCACAAGATCGCAAGAGGAAAATAGGTATGGCCAGAGCGGATGAAACGAAAGCCGAGTTAAGGTGGGGCAGATTGGCGTGACATCTAGCAATATACAGTCGCTAGTCTTTTATAATAGAACAAAGGTGAAGAGCAAAACGACGTCCAACGAAGCTATATCTTCCGGTAAGCTCAAGCTGTCTTATGGACTTTACGAAGCCGAAACTGTGTCCGTGGCTATAGTTGGATATAACTTTTTTCACCTGTTATATATGCTTGGCTAAGACCTTGTATTTTTCGTACTACGGTGTCTTACATTTGTCCAGCATGGGTCTTGATGGAAGCTCGTCTTTATACACATTTTGTGAACCGTAAAGTCACGCAGGCCGAATTTGTTCGAACGTAGTGCAGTCTACCGCGTTTTCCAGTTATAAATACCGTCGGAGCTAACTAACTGATTTTCGATCGCCGCTACTTTGTCCTTTTCATTCTTCCTTTTACGGAACTTTGATTGACGGCATTCAGCTTGTGGTTATAATCAGTTTTCCCCATACAAATTAATCACGTTTCTTTACGCTCTAGAGAGAAGTAAGTTCTCCTTTTTTCAGTGATTTAAGCGCGCCTAAGTGATCTATCAGGAAATGCCTAAGCTGGGCCTGTGCATTGAATTCTGGCTAGATGCCAACCAGACAGCTGTAAAAATCCATATACGCCCGTATACGAGCGAACCGTTTCTTTAATAAACAGCTACGATGCGAAAATTTTGCTAGACCAAAACAAAGTTCTCTAGGTATTGACAAAATTTATTATGCAACAGTGGTACTTTCTTTAGTAAATATTGGTTTACCACTTTGAAACGCATGCTATATGGCCAAAAGCGCCTGTGTTCAGGTTGAACATTTTTATGTATATATATGTATATATGTATATATATATGTACATATATACATTTACGCGACGACGTAAGCGTCGGAACCAATTAAATAAATTTTCATACTGAATCTTTAGTTCTAGTTGTACCAAGTAAGTACGGGGATGGCACAACATGAGAAAGAGTGATTGCCTCAAGCAATGTCTTATTCAAGTGCAATGAGGAAAAGTTCTGAACGTACCATTTCGAGTCGGGTATGCATACAGTGCTTGCCTTTGTGGCGACAACCTGGTGCTGCAATGAAGCTTAACGTTGCTACTCTTAATGATTTTTCGCTCGCGCTCTTCTGATCTAGTTTGCATAAAGTGACGGATTGCACGCACCGGTTACGTTCCAGGTCATCGAGCTTACAGTAAATGTGGTCGCGCGCTTTCAAAGTAAGATGTTTCAACGTCACATCAGTTGAACTGCTCTGATTTCGTCGGAGTTGTTTGCAAAAGCTATGGTATTTGCAATGATGCTTTAACCAAAGAACCGCGTAGTCACATTCGCAACCGCAAATCTTGGAATTGGGTGCTATGCGGCAACTTCAAATTCACGTATCGTTACTAGCGAACAGTATACCAACGGTGGACTCTGTCGAGTCCGAGATAAGATACTTAATACTTGACTGTGCAGAATGCGAAGGAGTCATGAAGGTATAACAGGCAAAATTAGAGGCTGATGGTGACCCAGTGTTTCTTCAACGGAGAATTCTGCCAAACGGTATTCGTGAAACAGTGCGCCAAAATATCGACGAACTTGTTAAAGAGGGCATACTGGAGCCAGTTCAATTCTCCGCTTGGGCAACGCCGACAGTTTTAGCAGTGAAGAAACATGGCGTCACATTTTAATAGGCCTTTTCAAGAGAAATGGATACCGGAATTGTTTGTTCGGAGCAATATGGGGTGCCAAAAGACGTAAGATAAACAGTTTCGGTCGGAAAGAAATTGCTTTACATTTGTTTAATAATCAAGCGGGATGGGATAGCGCAGACAACGTCCCGAAGGCAATCCGATGCCAATGAACGTACCTGCTACGCAGCATGATTACTGCCAAAATTTACTTCAACACCAATCGTGATGCAGCAACTCAAGGACAGGCTCGCTCGGTCTGATGATAATTTCAGTGTATACACATTCTCTTGTTCCTGTTAAGCAAGATATAGCGGAAGAACCACCACAAGCCTATCCTAGATAATCGGCGAGCATTGCTTGGCTTGGCTGTGTAGTGGAGTGACGAAATCGCAAGTTGTTGCAGCTGAGCCTAAATATCCATCTCAAACTGGCTGCGCACTACAGTCGACATTCTTGTCGACGAAACGTTTGTACCCTCCGTGTGTGCCGTGACAGGAATGCCCTTCCGACTCACGTTATCCTTGACCGTACATTGACGATATCCAAAAAGGCGCTGATGAAACACTTTCAAATTTGCATTACTTTTAATATAGTCCGTTCTACTTGGAGGACGGAACAACGCAATCCTGAGCATGTGCTTAACGGCCCTCTCCACAAAGCGGCGGTGACAGAACATGCAGAAGTATCGATGTGAGTAGCCTGGATGTATCTAAACTGGATTAACATACCACATCTGTCAACTGAAGCAACAGACGAGTGAGCATGGTCGTTTCCTTTTCTCTTTCTCACACAAATACGGAAGTACAACGTTTCTGAATATTATTTTGCGTGTGCACATCCGATTTCCACTTCGAACTATCGTTATGCAGTAGTGCATTTAAATCGGTAGACGCTAAACATAAAGATTTAATTATTAGATGATTCTTTCAACGTAACTTTCACTCCAGCCATCCTACGGGACTCGTGAAGCACATGCTTTTTTATCTGTGATAAATCACTGTTCATTGTTCCTTGTACATTGACGAGTGCGGTGTTGGCAAATTTAGTTGATTTTAATCAACATATAGGTAGCCATCGTTATTTCCAACCCATTTATCGCGTACCCTTATGCCACACACGAGCGGTATGACATCGCTCATGAGCAACAGCCGAAGCGATTTCCATTCGCCTGCAGAACCCGGCAATGTGTGCACAAAAGCGATTGGTACAGTTTCTTTGTCTACCTTGGCCCCTCGCCAAAATAACCCGTATTGGGGAACACGCTACGCACGTGTCCTTGACCGCTTCTGAACCAACAACCTAGCTCCGTCATGCAGATAACCTAAACGTTTGCACTCTGTCATTGTCGGAGGGATTCCGCGTACAATTTTCCTATCATTTGTGGTGCACAAGCCTGATGCGACCTGCCGAAAACAAGTGTGTTAACTAACAAATGATTCCATGTCTACGCCTGGGTTATTTTTAATTCCATTTTTACATTTATATAATTGTAGCGTCTACAAATATTCCTACATTTGGCAAAAATGAAGCATAGTGGGAGGTATATTGGAACGTCTGATAGAACCGTTTCTGAACACACAACTTCGGCTGGTATACTCGAATCACAATGGCCTCAGCCGATTCAACTAAAGACGTACGGGCGCGCTTTGTGCTATTGTCCATTGCTTGATAGATTACTTAAAACAGCCAGTGTCGGTAAGATGTGTGGCTGTACATGAGTGTTTTGTTTTTCGACAAGCAGTCATGACGCAGGCCGGATGGTTTTCCCTCTAACTTTCAGCGAGTTGCCTCCTCTTTCGAGTTTTGTAACCTGCTCCACATGTACAAGAGAACGAGTAAGTGCACATTGATTTGGCGCTGTTAGACCTCTACTCTGTGGAGCTATATCTAACCGCTGGACTACCGGTGACGTAGCATTTCATTTAACTTGCTGGGAAACTGTTTTGTGTCCATGAGAAATGTGACGAATTGGGATTTCCGCAGCGATTTCACCCTTGTATGTTACATGGATAAACATGAGTTTCTCTATACGGTAATGTTTACAAGTGTCTTCATTCTTAGCCCCACGTTGGCTTCCAGAAATCTGTCAGAGTATCCATTTTCACTCACCGCCGATCGTATACGCTGCGGTTTCTCGGAAAGCCTCCTTTTCGTACAAATGCTTTCTGTTCGACTCCTTAGATTGAGGATCAGGTTCGGTTTTAACCTCAGTAAAACGAAACCGTGGAAATTCATGTTCTGTTCATTCTAAGTATGGTTACTATACACGTGACGTTGTAACGTGCCACATTTGATTTACTTCATTGACAAGTCGAGGCACTTGTAAGCACTATTTGCCTCTACTTCGGAAGAGATCTTCAGCACTTCGTGCGCCTTACTGATTTCATCTTCTTAATGAATTCCATCGAAGCCGATCCCGTTTGCAATCACGTTTTTCATTTTTCGTTTTTCGTTGTGTTTCCTATCAGCCTGTATCCTCATGTTCCCTTGATGGCAAACGGTTAATTTTTGTATTTGCTTTTCTATTTCTCGTGGTTTCCTAGGTTTTGCGGTTGGAGAATGCGATCCATATCTGGTTAACTTTTGCAAACAACTTGCTGATATTATTTTAAATTACAACCATAGTAACAATTGGCTTTATTTTCATCTCTCACCTTCTTCACTAATGTAGACTGCTAGCCGTAGACTTGTGCATCACAGAATTCGTTCGCATGCTTGGAGCTCTTCTGATGGTGTACGAACCACTGACTAGACTCAAGCACGCTTGTCGCGAGCTATTGCAAGCCGGCGACGACACCAATCTTTGAGGCGACCAAGTCAAACTGACCACATACTACAGTCGACTTTGTTGGAAAAATAACATTTCTTCCATCGGCTATCCAGAACGTGGGACGCTCTTCCTTCTCACTTATTTCGCCCATAACTTATCGCTTTTTATGAAACTTTTAGACTGCGCTCTATCCCATTTGTATTACGTCAAATTGTCCATTTCCACCGGAGGACGAATTAACGTAAACAGAATGCCCACCAACCTTATCAGCTACGTAGCGCTCAGCAGACCAGCACATGCGTTCATGTGAATAATTTGGATAGTCATCCTCAAACATGCTTGTATTTTTACCATTTTAACCCTTATCTTATTATCATCATTCCGGTCATCACACGGTACTTGTTAAGCAATCGTTCTTTTATCCGTTATAAATAATTTTTCACTGATTATAATGCATATTCAATTTATCTTTTTCCTTTTCATTGTAATTTGAACTGTTTTCTATCATCGCTGATATATAAGAGTAGAACAAATGCTATTAGTGAATTACTATACCAACCATTTTGGATCTTCGAATGAACGCACTTTCCAAATTCCTAAGTGTATCAACTTTGTTTACTATTAGATATCTAAGTTTTAGAAATTCACAACGTTAAATAGTTGTGATTTTATCAACCCATTCCGTTCTCTCGTGAGATGTTCCTTGAGCCGTTGCAACAATACTGTGACATGACTCAAACCGTCTCGTCTTTCGCTGTGGCTGAAGTCAATCTGATCGTGAGTCATTGAAAAATATTGGCTATATGCTTGCTACTTTTTACGTGATGATTATTTGTATAGGTAGTGAATGATTTGCTTACATAGACAGACAATGATGAGGATCACCTGCACAGACAATAATGCTGTAGTTACGAATAATATCTCATTCTTACTCATCAAGGTGCCGAGGTAAGCATTTTCCTTTAAAAATTTATGTTCTTCAAAGGTGTATTCATGAATTTTGTCACCGATTATTTATAAAAGATTAGGTCCGGTATTTGTGCTTTTCTTTCTTTTGAGATTCTGGCTTTCCGACGGCTATCAGCAATGCTTAAGAACGGTGTGTGCGGTCTTCTAATATTCATTCGGTAACAGTCTTCCTGGGTGTTTTTGCTTAGGCCACCCAGCACATTGTTGCACCCGACTGAGTAAGTGCACGCAGATGAACCGCCGGTTGGTACCACACTTGCTCGCTGTCTGAATCTCTGCCTCCTAACCAAGTCGAGAAACATTTTATGTGTGGTAAGGCAACATATGTGAAGTCGAAGTGGCTTTCAGTAGCAATCAAAGAAATGGTAAATCGTTGTGTTAAGAAAAGAAAAATCAAATAATTTATTGCCGGTTGATGCCTGTGTTATTCTAGGTGTTCAGTCAATTCTTATCAGCGAGAACTGCTACAGCAGAGGAGGATGACATTTATCTCGTGGTCATGCAATTGAACGTGGTGTCCTCAACAAAAAATTATCATGCGACGCACTAAGAAATGATTTATTTGATAGTGTAGACCGTTATTATCTATCTTTCGTAAATTTGCTTAGTCGGTGATTTCGTGTCCTCACCACAAATGGTATGTCGTTTGTGTTGTTGTTAGTGAGCCATTCCAAGCAAGTTTTCTAAAAGGTTAGAAAGCAATATGCAGTCATTATTTCAAAAGTCAATGCAAGTATACATATTTTTTCCGTTCTCTTTCAGAACGAGCTCATGACTGATGGTTGCAAAGCAACCAGCTCATCCTTAGCCATGCATCTCGCCGGCACTGGCCATGCCAACGACTTCGCAGTTATTTAAAGTCATCTATAAAGCTACGATCAATCGGTCAAAGCTCGCCCTTAAGCACTTGCTGGAATCTACTGAGTTCGTCGCGATTCGGCTGTACGGGCCCGAGTTGTGGGTTCAGAATCAATTGGCTCAGACGTTAAAACTGTCTTGGCCCAATCGAATTGTGACATCCTGCCCGCGGAGTTATGTACTCTCAGTAGTAGTGACACAATGGACATTGATGGAGCACGATTAGTGACTGTGAACTGAACTGCATATATTTTATGAACATTTAAGTTATGTTTACCATTTCGTTTTTATCCATATTTATTTTTACAAGCAGGAAGAAGAATGATTGAAAATGTATGATCGCTTGTATTGACTTTTCATCCTTCAAAACCATTTTTACTGCTATGTATCGTTTGTTCAATTTTCATGAAACGCCTAGGTACGAATTGGCGATATCAACTGAAGTTCTGCGGTTCCAGTACACAGCCGGTGTCCAAAAAATCTTAAACTGTTTTAACATTAAGCAGACGAAAGCTCTTGGCCACCTGCCTCTACTATTGAAAGGTAAGAAGTGTTGAAATATATTTGAATATTAAGCAAAATCTAAAAATTTTCTGGATTGCTTGTCGTGCGAACAAGCTCCAGCTTAGTTATACCAAGCTCATTTTAAACAGCGCCCTAAAAGTGCTTTGAGAAACACAGCAACTTTCAAATTGCATGTGGTAGCAGGACGGATATTTATGTTTTGTGGTCAATAAAAGTCATTTCACTACGCTGAGTGCAACCAATTGTGGTGTCTGTGATAGACGGAGGAGACGTTAAACTACCCAACTCATCATATCATCCAAACCGTGGTTCAGAGTCAAATCGAACCAAAGTAAATGAGATAACCGTTGTGGACAAACGCTGCGCATGCCGGTATGTTTGTAACCGAGAAGCCAAATTGAATGTATTACTGTCATTTCGGCCTGTTCGCGTATGGGCATCTTGAAACAAAGGAATACATTCCATGTGTCAACAAGTCCGCATGTAATTTCAAAACAGCTTACTCTACAAACAAAGTTACACACTGGAATGTAACGATGGATGCAAATGATATTCGTATTCGGAGATAATGATCAGCGGTAACTCGTGACCGTATACTACCTGCGATAATATATATAACAATCCACATATTAGCTTTCTAAATTATTGCAGCTCAACAACAGAACACCTCAAGAAGCGTTCGATACAAGCTGGTGGTAAAATGCAACCAACTGGTGTGCCAACTAAATGTATACGCTTTGCATCTTGTGCGGTATGATACTGATGCTAGATTAGTAATCCATCCTGGCCAACAGACAGTTAAAGGCATAGGTTTTTGCTTAGGCAAATCGAAAATAATTTCGCCTTATGAGGCTTCAGGTCCGGCATCGTGTCATTAACAATAGGAACAAGCGCACTCATACCGACAGTAAACTGTGTATATAGATTGCCACAGAAAATATTTCAAGGGGTCCGAGTAAAATTCCTATTCTTGGCCTGCATAGTTATAGAGAAGTGCCTATTCAGTTGGAAATGAAGAAAACCACATAGTATCGTGACACCTTAGCCACTCTTGAAGCAACCTCGATAAAATTGGCAAGGTTTTTACAACCGTATCAATGAAGTCAAGCTGACAAACACATGCATACAATTGGTACGGTTGAGGTTGAGTGGCATACAAGTTATGTAAGCGGAATAGTTCGATTTACAACTGTAACAAATAGTACAAGTTTAATTTATTTATCATTTTTGTTTATGATTTAAGCGATACCTGCCCATCTTGTTAAACGTGGGACACAATCTGAGCGTTATTGACATTGGCACATGTTGTTTTTGATAAACTTGATCGCAGGTGCGCGGTGCTGTTGTTTGATGCGCGGCAGCGTTAATAGAAATGTGGTTTGTTTGCTCCATGCAACCTGAGTTAGATAAGTGTACGAAAGTAAATTCAATATACAAAACAAATGGGGCTGAACTTTTGGTAAGCATTTTAATTTATCTGATATCAAAAATACTGTCGGTCATGACAGCACGAAATTTCCGCATGAAATTAGTCCTGCCCCACTTGAAACGAATTTCAGGTATTTTCCAGATATCATTACACGCAGACATTAGCTGCGAAAGCAAAAACGGTAGTCTGTCCATGGGTGGAAAATGTCTACGGCACTAAGTTTCCCAGTACTGAAACAAAACAAAGTGAATTATTCAAATTATGTCATCGCAACCATCTCACATTCAGGCATTACCTCAGGTTTGGAAATGCACCAGACGGCTGCGTCGACCATATGGGTCTCGCAAGTGGTGCGCGTTTTTCTGACCCCTGTCTGATTCAGACCGCAAGACTTCCAGATGACATGGGTGATGGCGGCAGACTGCGATATAGCGCGGCTCATCCTCTACTGTCATGTCTTTTACAAACTGTAGAATGGCTGGCCCCAAAGCTACCACTTTCGGCTTAGCAACTGTGTACGACACCGCACTTCATGGCAATAATGACGAGATGATGACATCCGGAAGTTTTTGGGCCTGAATCCTGCATGCGTCTGATGGAAGCACAACAGTGAGGAGACCCGGAAGTCCAAAACGACTGTCTAATCCATTTCCAGACATGTGGTAACCTGCCTGACGGGAAGGTGATTGCGCTGAACTGCATCTAAACTATATCGGTTTTCAGAGAAAAAGTCTGTTAAAATTGTTTCTGAAGAATTCATGATATTTGGTGCTCTCTGCTCAGACGCATACAAGCAACCTACTAAGGATCACTGACGGAAAGTATCAGTATAGTGAATGCTTACAAAAAGCAGAATGCAGGTAAGTGAACAGACAAAAGTGAGATCGCAAGTTTGGAAACTAATGTCACCGTTCCCATGAAAGATATAGTGTGACAGCCAGCGGTTTTGTAATCATACTTCAGAAAGTTTGCGATTAATGACCATTGCTCCTCGGGCTAACGTATTTTACATTTATATTACGGTAACTAACAATAAACGCCACGTCCTGATCAACTTGATGACATGTATTTAGTATGTGCTTAGAAATCGGTAAGGCTGACCCCTTGAAGCTAGACGCCTATCCTCGTGTTTGATCTGTCATAGCGGCATCAGCCTTTTCGCGGTATGCTCTCCGACCCGCATAAGTAGACATATATCTGTACCACCGATGTTACTGCTCCGCAGCTACAAACCTTGTGATAAATGCAATGAGTTGTGGTAAAGATATATTGGGTAAGCTTGACGGGATGCGTTGGTAACTTTCTTGTTGTCCAAAGGTACTATTGTTGGGCGGCCCTGTGATTCCGTCGAATTGCTGTAGCTACATGTCGCTCAACCTGCTTTGCCACTACATCTCCTTTGAATGGCACTTAGAGATATTTGGGCATTTTTGGCACGGTAGGGGACTTGTACTTTTTCGTCCTTTGGGCGGACAAATAACGTAATAAATGCTGTAGGGTAGCCACTTACTAGCACCTTCCTTGTGAAAATTGCAATTCAGACCCAAAACATTCGGAGCGATGTATATTAAGAGCTCGTTGGATCAAGGTTTGGATGAAATAGGTTTTGTACAAAGGCGAAATAATAAACTGTTCATATAGTCCTCGCAGTAGCTCCCCAGTAGACAGATCACCGTAAGTTGCTGTCTGCAAGTGTTTTTAATAGCACATCCAGAAAGGCGAGCAAGTTGTGGTTATCCGGATCACATGTAATATGGGCATTTGGAAGTGTGTTGTCCGTCGAATCGAGGTGGGATTTAGCTGCACTGGAGTTTGAATCGACCACCAATGAGTTGCCAACGTACATCTTGTGTGAATGACATCAAGATTCCATTTTTTAGATGAAGATATCTGATAGACACGGACCGAAGGGACGTCCCATATCAACGCCGTCCGCTTTACGGTAGGACTCACCTTCAAACAGGATCTAAATATACATTATGATAGATGCTTAGCAAAACGTAACAATTTTCTTGCTAAGTTTTGTCGGAAATAGACATACGCTGCTACGAGAGATCCTGGAAATGTGGAAGCATTTTGACAGTATAGCTACGATGAGCCTTCTCTAAAGAGCACAAAATATCCCCACAATACATTTTAAGAAAATAAAATTTTATACGGATGGTCGAAATTGGAAATAGTGTTCTAGAAGTGCTACTATATGCTGATCGAAATCCGCAAAACTTGAAGTTGTCGTTGATAATGAAAATGAGGGTAAAACCGGTATTTTGGTTTTCCAGGTAGATCTTCTTTTGGTTTTCACATATTAGAGAATGAAAATAACGTCCCCTCGTTGGAGCTAGATCAACATCCCTATTTGAAGCTGGCTCCGGCTTGCATGGTGCCTAAAAAGAACATCTCCGCAAAGAAAAACGTTGAGCGACGTAATGGGCAAACGAAGCGCTGTGGACAAAAAGGATGACTGGTTTAAATATGGAAATTAAACAGTGGGATAGAGCACACCGTGTTTCTTTGAAACCCAACAGTTTGCTAATTTATTGGTAGAAATGTAGTGATCTGAAGTGTAGACATATTAGTCGCTTTCTAGGCATGTAACTTTCTCTGATAACTTGCGTCAGTACTA